>QARZ01040399.1:54200-73826 GCA_013407115.1 Glycine latifolia
CATAATGGACCGAAGTTGAGACTGAACCTGGGATTAGAAGCTGATGAGAATTACCGAACCAAGCTCCAAACCTGGCAGAAGCTGAGGAGAAGCTCACCAAAACTGCGAAGCAAGGAGAAGCAGAGAACCAGCTTTCTTTTATTACTATGTAGATTATATTTCGACTACACCCCTCCTCTAAGCTCTACTTAATCCTCATTTCCTTTTCAATTTCAACTTAAATTAATTTATGTAACCAGTTACCCCCTGTTATCAAATTTGTAAAACATTATGTGTCTCATGTATAAAAGTAGTGTTATTTTGATTTAATGAGAAAAGGTTAAAAATGTAATATTGGTATAAGAGTTATTAGAAGTTATGGAAGTTACTGGAAGTTATAATAACTGTTGATAGGTGTAGTTATCAAAAAGTATAAAAAGGCATTTGTTTCTGAAAAAAAAATATAGAAACATAAAAGACCATCATTGTGTGCCCATGAAAGTTGTATCTCATTCCTATCACAAGAAGATACAAGAATTCAAAGGGTCAAGACTCTGAGAAAACATTCTACCATTAAAGGATTTTCCACAATTATGAACAAAGGTATGTTTATGTAAAACTCATAAATTCTCAATATCATTTTCATATTCTTGATATGAATGTTATTAAACATGAAATTATAGATTAATGCTTACAAAATTCTCATTCAACAATACAAATGTTATTCTTTCTTCCTCTTTTTTCTCGATTTTTAATTCTTTGTCCCTCATGCAGAATAACAAGCCCCAAAGGAACATTGTTCTTCCCTCTTCCATTGTGAAATCAAGTTTTTGGAATTCGACAATGAATTCTAAGATCATGTTTCTTTCTTTTTTCATTTTTATTTTTATTTTTTCTTGCAGATTTTCAAAATTAGAGGAACACTGTTTGTTCCATTGTGAAATTGAGTTCTTGGCGTCTCATTTAAGCATTGCACGAGATTAACTTATAAATAGTTAGTAGCCAATCGAGACCCCGGAATCATGAACAAAGAATATATATACAAAGGTAAATTCTATCGCTACAGATGACAGTTTTCAACGACACTCAGATGTTTTTCAATTTGAAGATCCAATTTTTTCCTATTTTACATAATTATTTTTTAAAGTTTAATTATAAAAATGATTTAATTTAAATGTTACTTTTTTATTAATTTTTAATAATATAATCAATTATCTTATAGTTTCGTTGTAATGATAATGCCATTATTTCTTTAATTTAAAACAAATATTCTATGTCTTTTGGCTAAAATGTTTGTAATTCTTAATAAATACTTAAATATTGTATTTGTTTTTTAATATTTTTTAATCTTTGACACTTTTTTTTATCCTTATAAATTATCGAATTTTCTATGATATTTTTTTCATTTGTTATTAATACTTTTGAAAAAAATTAATAAATAAATGAAAATTTATCAGAGAATAATCACAAAATTAGCTAATTCTATTATGGACTAAAAAAATTGTCAATGATAAAAAATTAAATTGTTGTTTTATTAGAGACTCAATACAATTTTTTTTATTTATCAAAAAGCAAACACAAAATTTATATATTTATTAGGAATGGAAAACATACGTTAGCCTTTCTCTTTTAATAGATTTTATCGTAATGATATTACTTTTTTCTTCTATTTAATAAAAAATATGAGTCTCCTTTATTTTTATTTTTAATATATTTTTCTTTTATAATCTTTTATATTATTTTAAAGATTATAAATTTTTTACATTTGTGATTTATAAAATTAAGAAGTAAATTTTGGAAATGTAAAGTAGACATCTGTAATACATTTTTTAAATTTTAATTTGTCAGAAGCTAATTTGTGTTCTAGTTGAATACAATTCTATTATATGCATTGAATTGATTTGGGAAACACATAGTATTAGTATTTATATTTTGACAAAAATTAATATTTATATATTTGTTAATTACATAAATTTTAATTTTTAAAGTTGGCCCTCCCTAATATTTATTTCTGCCTCAGTCCCTGGTTAAGCTTGAGCTCTCAGTTAAGCTTAGTGATTGTTTAGTTGATGAGTCTGAAAATTGGGGAGTTTATCATGGCATCAAGATTGCAAAAGAAATGTCTTTAAAATGTGAATGGAACCATGTGGAAGTTTGCATGTGCACGCAGGACTATGTGGTTGATATGTCTATGTGAATGTAATTATATATATGTTTGGCACTGAGTGTAATTAGCACTTACCACTTTCATATTTATTCAAGTTTGATTTTGGAGAATCCACATTCATACTAAGATTTCTTATCATGGATTTGGGATCACCTCAGCTTAAGAGGAAACACACGTCATTGTTTTACTAAAATACTGACGCATTTTTCAAATTAAGCTCAGAGCAATTTTGAATAAATTTACAATACTAAGTTACCAACCCAAACAGACAAAAGCTAAACAGCAAACAACGGACTCAAATCATCCCCAATCAAACATTCGCCAAGGAAGAATTCGTAGAAAAAATGCATGCGCCCTGATGCATGGATAGCTCGAAACTGGGAAAGGAATCAGTTGCCACACGTTCCCTTCTCTAGAAATACTCCAGGAAAAATGATCTGCTACAGACATTAGAGCCTACAACTCATAACATAGAGATAAACAATGTTGGGATGTAGGGCAACCATCATGCACAAAACGAATAGCTTTCACCAAGTCTGACACCACAATATAACTTTACCAAATTCGTGTTGTGTTGCAATTTTGCTACCAAGATAAACTCGTCAAATTTCTGTCTCATCAACTGAACAATCCCCGTAAATTGATCCTTAAAGCAAGCGCAATCCATATGTATTCAAGCAGGAATTTATAAAAGAAAAAAGTGAAAAAAGAGGAAAACACAATAATTCAAAACTCAAAGTCGAAATGTCAGATCTGCAAATTGCATAATGTTGAATTGGAAACCAGCATCGGCAACGATAGAACTCACCTTAGTATATTCTTTGTTCGTGTTTCAGGGAGTATCAGGTTTTTGGAACTTAAATAATTAGAGGTTTAGGGTTTTGGTGCATGTCTTCCCATGCAGCTCTGAACCTCACAAGAACAATATGAAAGTAAATGTAATTTGCAGCATGTGGAATGACAAATAAAGATCTTGTATGCAAAAAATCCATGAGAGAGAACTTAGCTAGTGTAGCAGAGGATGTACCTGAAGAGAGGTTACCAGACAAGGAAACTGCAGCTATAATCAAATTTATAATGTGGCTGAAAGATAGAGGCTTGTTATCAAATCTCATGTTGTTCTTGCTAAGCCAAAGATGCCAGAGAACATTAAAACTGGTTTCAAGCATAACATCTTCAGTTGAGAGCTAGAGGCAACAGACAATGAAGTCAGCAACATAAGAGGAGATGATAAATCAATGGGATGGTATAGCAAATGACTCAACCAAAATCCCAAAGTTTCTTAGCAAAAGAACAAGTGAAAAGATGTTGCGAAATCTTCTCGGCACAACCACAATGAAAGCACATTGAAAGTAGCACACAACCTCTTTTGCGCAAATTTTTGTTTGTGGGAAGCCTATTATGGACAAGCCTCCAAAAGAGAAAAGCACGAGATAGAGGAATTTATGCTTTTCAAATTAACTTCCTCCATGAAAACTGAACTGGCGACTGAAGTAGCAACCAGGTAGTCACTAACTCGGTCGTAATTTGGTTTAAACTTTTTAAAACGTAATTTGGAAAAATTGGTGACTGATTTGATGACCGTTTTGTTAATTGACTCATCTACTGATTCCATTTCAGGCGCTAACATTCAAGAATAGTAAACAAATTTATTTTGATCACTGATTAACAAAAACTTTTTGTTACTTAGCGATTGATGATTGACCAGGACCCAAATGTAACCTTGGTTACTTACCAAGATCCATTGAGGCTCAAGCATACCACTAGAAACTGATTGATTTTTGACTTACTATTTACCTATTTTCTTGTAGTGAAAGTAACATATTTAAGTATTTCAAAACCTCCCTTACTCTCTCATCCAATAATAGTTCCAACCTATGTATGTTAAGCATCTTGCACTAATAAATTTCAAACAATCAATGATTCAAACAAAGTTCACTGATTGAGTATTTTTAGTTTAATATTTCTCTATTCTTCTTAGCTTATTTGAATTCTCTTGAACTTTTATTTTTCCATTCTAATTCACTTTTTGCCTTACGCAAACAAGTGGGCTTAATTCATAATTGTTGCTTATTTTCAGAGTTTTTGCTTACTTGACCTATCTTCCTTGTGCAGGACCTGGAGAGCTCTACAGAACTCCAAATGGCGCATATGAGTAGTCCCTGGAAAGATAAGGAAAAGATTTACAATTTTGTCAGAGATAAACCGAGGCCAATTCTGTCATTTTGAGGGTCATTTTAGGCTTGGAATTTAGAACCACTGCACTTGAATTTTGGGCTGCGAAATTGGTGTAATTAGTAATTAGTTAGATTAGTTGGGCTTAATTATGACCCATCCTTTCCTACTGACTCAATCACTATATTTTAGTGATTTTAGTTATTTGGATGGACACACTTCATTTCATAGCACAAACATATTTTGTAGTGACTTTTAGAAATTTTTAGAATTAAAACCCTTTCTCTTGTTTTCTCTCAACTATTCTTCATTGTTCTTCATTTTCATTTCTGTTTTTTCATTTTCTTGCACTAATTTCGTGGGGCTTTCATTGATGATGATCATGGAAGGCTAAACAATCAATCAATCCAAGGATCTAGCCCAAGCAAGGAGAATTTGAGTTATGTTTTGGTATTTCAAATTCTGTGTGAAAGTTCACTTTCTTCTTCAATCCTCTATTCAATTTTCATAATTATGAATGTGTTTAGGATTGAAAATGAATTAGGTTATGGATTCATTTCCTAATTTCAAATTTTAATCACAGATTATTTGGATGATATTTCAATTAGGTTTGTGGTTTCAATTAATTTAGGGGTTAATTCGATTGAACTGCTTCTAATGAAATTGAATGAACCTTCATAACAAAATCATTATCTGAGAACTATGATAATTCGTATTGCTTGGTTTGGTGAATTGGATTGATGCTTTTTAATCTGTTTTAGAACACCTATTATCAATTCTGTTAGTTTCTATTTTGCTACTTTTTTCTGCAATTTTTATTCAATGCATGCAAACTGTTCGATAAAAATCTCCCTATTATTTACTAGTAAATTGAAGTTGGAACCATATTGATTGTATCTTGGAGTAGACCTAGGTTAATCATGTGCTACAGAATTAGCGTAGTTTAATTATTTTGAAGCGATACGACATTGGTTATCAAAACTGGCGCCATTGTTGGGGACACAGTTCATTGTGTGCTAACTTTAATTCACTCATAATTAGATAATAGCATTAGTAAGATATAAAAGAAAAAAAAATATTTACATTCACTGCATATTTACATCCTGTTGCACAATTACACTTTGTTATATATTTTCCTTGTTTCTATTGGTTGTTATGAAGTGTGTGTGAGGTGTTGGTGCAAAATAGCGAAAAAAATAGAGAAAAATAGGGGAAAAACAGAGGAAGAAACAGAGGAGTAGTAGGGAGAGATATGGTGTAATGTAGTTGTGTTTGTTGTGCAATTTGTTGTCCAGAAATTTTTGGTCCTGTGGAGTTTTGTTGTGAAACTTGGTGTCCAAAGTTTATCCCCCATTCTAAGAAAAATTAACCCTTTTAAGGGTTAGGTATGGGTTAAAATTGGCAAATTCAACCTTTAAAAAGGAGTTTTAGCATAGTTTTAACAATTAGTGTAGGGACATTCTGGTCATTTCACAGTAAATTATCTCAGAATGGGCTTAAACTTTCCCAGAATGTGGAGAAAATTAATACATCAAGATGACTCTATGAAGGATGAACACGGTCAAAGGGGGTCTAAATTGCCAAATTCGATGATCTAGACCACTTTTGAATTTATTTTTTATTTTCATGATTTTTAAAAATCACCAAAAAAATTACAAAAATGAAGCATGATTTATAGATATTTACCATGGTGTTTTTAAATTTTTCTAAAACTTTTTAGGGAAGTTTTCCATTTTCTATTTCATTTGAGCATATATTGTGAATAATATCCTGGTAGAGTAGCTGTCTGATATTTCTGTGATTGCTGTGTTTTTGTCCCTTATGAGTTAAACTGTGCATGACTTGGTCCACACCAAGTGACTTGCATTCATATGATCCTGAGATAGATAGGACTTTCACAGATTAAGCAGAAATAATATTAGTCTAGATGAATTTGATCGTGTAGTTCTAGATAGTAGTGTAGTGTTTTCTGAGTCTTCTGTTTCTGAGTCTATTTTCAATTCTGCACATCTTGATTCTGAAATTTTTGTTAATACAATGGCTGATAACAACCTAACTCTTAAGGAATTGGCTACACCTGATGTTGTTTACCAACCTTGGTGTATTCAATATCTTGAGACTGAGGTTAGTTATGAGCTAAAATCTGGACTGATCCATTTGCTTCCAAAGTTTCATGGTCTTGTAGGTGAAGATCTACAGAAGCATCTTAAGGAGTTTCATGTAGTGTGTTCCACCATGCAACCACATGACATTCATGAGGACTATGTGAAGATGAATGCATTTCCATTCTCATTGGATGGTGTGGCTAAGGACTGGTTATGTCTTCAACCAGATCCTATCAACACCTGGACAGATATGAAGAGAAGATTCTTAGAGAAATTCTTCCCTGCATCCAGAACAGCTTCCATCCGGAAAGAAACTTGTGGTATAAGGCAACTACCTGGAAAGACATTGTATGAGTACTGAGAGAGATTCAACAAGTTGTGTGCTACATGTCCTCACCATCAAATCCGTGAGCAACTATTGATCCAGTATTTTTATGAAGGCTTGATGTTGATGGATAGGAGTATGATAGATGCAGCCAGTGGAGGCGCTTTGATGGACAAGACTCCTGTTGCTGCAAGATAGTTGATTTTTAACATGGCAGCCAACTATCAGCAATTTGGTACTAGAGGTGCTGCAACATCTAAGGCTGCTGCAAATGAAGTTTTTGTTTCTATGGTTGCTGATAACCAAAGATTGGAGAACAAACTGACAGAGTTGACATCCCTTGTGAAACAACTTGCTATTGGTTAATAGTAGAACGTGATGGCTGCCAATCAACCAAGGCTGTGTGGTATCTGTTGTGCACCTGATCATCCAACAGATGCAAGTCCCAGTATTCTCCAAGAAACATAACAAGTTGCTGACGTTTCTGCCATACAACCTGGACAGTCATTCAGACCTCAACAATAGTATAATCCTTACTTCAACACTTATAATCCTGGTTGGAGAGATCACCCGAATTTGAGGCATGGTCTTGGTCCACAACCTCAACAACAGACACAACAATAACAGCCATTCAGACCTCAACAACACCAATATCAACCCTCCACTAGTAAATACCAAGCTCCTCCGTTCAGACAACAACCACAATTCTAGCAGCCTGCACCTACACCTGCACAACCTGTGTATACCAGTTCTGGACCTTTTTTTGGAGGACTTGATGAAGCAAATGACAACCGCCAACATTGAGTTTCAATAGAATGTCAGTGCCACCATCCAAGACCTGCAGACTTAGATTGGACAGTTAGCTACAACTATCAACCAGATGCAGCAGCAAGGTTCTGATAATATTCCAGCACAACCAGTTATTAATCCAAAGAATGTGAGTGCTATTACCTTGAGGAGTGGCAAGGAGATTCTGAATGTTGGTGCTAAAATTGGTGATGGTGCCAAAACAGATTCTGCACTAACACATATTCCTCCAGCTTTTCCTTCTAGATCCATCTCTGCAAAGAAAGTGGAATTTGATTCTGATCTGCTTGAGACTTTCAGGAGGGTGGAAGTCAACATTCCCCTCATGGATGCCATAAAAAAGATTCCAAAATATGAAAAGTTCTTGAAGGATTTGTGCACCCACAAGAGGAAGCTGAAGGGAAATAAACAAGTAAAGATGGGCAGAAATGTATCTGCACTTATACAGGGCAAAACTGTTGATGTCATTTCACTATCCACCTTGCCACATAATTGCAAGGATTTTGACACTTTCACTGTCCCTTGCACCATTGGAGATTGTACTTTTGCAGATGCCATGTGTGACCTTGGAGCCTCCATTAATGTGATACCCACATCAATTTACAGATCATTACATCTTGGTGATTTGAAACCCATTGGTGTTGTCATTAACTAAGCCAACAGGAGTGATGCGCTTCCACTTGGACTTATTGAAGATGTGCTGGTGCAAGTTAATAATTTGATTTTTCCTGTAGATTTTTACATACTGGATATGGAGAATGAGTCTTCCAGCCATGGTTCCACATTGATCCTAGGGAGACCATTCTTGATGATAGCCAGGACCAAAATTAATGTGTATGTAGGAACTTTTTCCATGGAGTTTGATGATGACGTTGTCCAGTTTAACATTTTTGAGGCCATGAGACATCTTGTAGAAGAGCATTCTGTCATTCTTCTTGATATCATTGATGTTGCAGTAGATAGTGTAGATATTTCTGATTTACTTTCTGATTTTTCTGATTTTGATCTTGGTTCTTGTAATTGTACTTGTGATGATTCTGTTGTTGTGTGTAGTATTTTTACAGAGATTTCCTCCGCACTTCACTCTAATTGTGTTACAGGTATAGATACAGGTTCTGATTCTACTATCTCCCTTCCCTCAGCCACCAACCCCTCATTACCTTTCACCATTCGGCCACCTTTCTTGGAGTTGAAGTCACTACCTGAGCACCTTAAATATACATATTTAGATGATGCTCAGCAGCTTCCAATCATCATGTCTAGCAGCTTGTGACTTGAGCATGAAGAGAAGTTGATGCATGTTTTGAGAGGCCACAAAAAGGCCATTGGATGGACACTTGCTGACCTTCCTGGAATAAATCCTTCTATTTGCATGCATCGAATACTCTTGGAGGATGATTCTAGGTTGGTGAGGCAGCCACAGAGGAGGCTGAATCCCACTATTCTTGATGTGGTGAAGAAGGAAGTGATGAAGTTACTAGCTGCAGGGATCATCTATCCCATTTCAGATAGCACTTGGGTTTCACCTGTCCAAGTGGTCCGTAAGAAGTTGGGTATCACTGTTGTGAAAAATCAGGATAATGAGTTGATTCCGACTAGAGTAGCCAATAGTTGGCGAGTTTGCATTGACTATAGGAGACTTAACCAGACAACTCGCAAGGACCATTTCCCTCTCCCTTTCATTGACCAGGTTTCAGAGATGTTGGTAGGTAAATCACATTATTGCTTTCATGATGATTTTTCTGGTTACATGCATATTCATATTGCACCGGAGGACCAACATAAGACCACATTCACCTGTCCATTTGACACATTTGCCTACACTAGGATGCCTTTTGGCCTATGCAATGCATTTGTTACTTTCCAAAGGTGCATGGTGAGTATCTTTTCTGATTTATTAGAGAGTTGCATGGAGGTATTTATGGATGATTTCATTGTTAATGGTTCTTCTTTTGATGCATGTTTGGATTGTTTCTCTAGAGTTCTTGATCGATGTATTGGGACTAACCTTGTTCTTAACTTTGAGAAATGCCATTTTATGGTACATGAAGGTATAGTCTTAGGGCATTTAGTCTCTAGTAGAGGTCTTGAGGTCGATAATGCTAAGATTGATGTTATTACTTCTTTACCTTACCCCGCTTCTGTGTGGGAAGTGCGTTCTTTGCTTGAACATGCAGGTTTTTATAGGAGATTCATCTAGGATTTCAGCAAGATTGCATTGTCATTGTCCAAGCTTCTCCAAAAGGACGTAGACTTTATGATTGATCAGCCTTGCAAAGAGGCATTTGAGGAATTAAGAAATAAGCTTACGACCTCTCCCATCATGCAGCCACCAGATTGGGAACTTCCTTTTGAGCTCATGTGTGATGCCTCTAATTATGTACTTGGGACTGTGTTGTCACAGAGAGTTGATAAACGATCCCATGTCATTGCTTATGCTTCATGTACTTTAGATGCAACCCAAGTTAACTACACCACCACGGAAAAAGAGCTTTTAGCTATTGTTTTTGCTTTAGATAAATTCTGATCTTATTTGCTTTGCTCCCATATCACTGTCTTTGCTGACTATGCAACTTTGAAGTACCTGTTGAAGAAGCTTGATACTAAACCTAGATTGATTAGGTGGATGCTTCTTCTTCAAGAGTTTGATATTGAAATTAAGGACATGAGTTGTGCAAAAAACTTGGTTGATGATCATTTGAGCAGGATTGAGGGACATATTGAATCATTTCCTATTAGGGATAATTTCCCTGTTGAATCATTTGATGCTTTTTAATCTGTTTTAGATTACCTATTATCAATTCTGTCAGTTTCTATTTTGCTACATTTTTCTGTAATTTTTATTCAGCGTATGCAAACTGTTCGATAAAAATCCCCCTATTATTTACTAGTGAATTGAAGTTGGAACCATATTGATTGTATCTTTGAGTAGACCTAGGTTAATCCTGTGCTATAGAATTAGCGTAATTTAATTATTTTGAAGCAATACGACATTGGTTATCATTCACAACAAACAAAAAATTAACAAAATTTTAGGAATCAAAATTTCAAATGGCCAAATTTTCTTTCCTACCATGTACACATAGGTTGTTATCTCAATTGAAAGTTAGATATAATGAAGATTTGAACAGAAGCCATGGATGAATATGAATGAAGAAGAAGAAGAAGAAAAAGCTGATGAAGAATGCTAGAGAAAACTGATGAAAGAAAAGATATAAACTGTGATCTATTTATTATTCAAGAATACCAAGCATACTGCATTATTTATTCATACTCATAACAGAAAATTAATCTCCTCTAACAAACTTAGTTAGTCTAACAAACTTAGTTAATACAAGATGATTAATATGCCCCATCAAGCTGGAGAATGTATGTTTGACATTCCCAGCTTGCACTGAAGAAACTTGAAAGCTCCTCGAGAAAGTACCTTAGTATATATGTCTACAAGTTAATGAACAGAAGCAATGGGCAGCAACTTGATAAGACCTGAATGTAGTTTCTCTCGCATAATGTGACAGTCTATCTCAATATGTTTTGTGCGTTCGTGAAAAATAGGATTAGCAGCAATATGGAGAGCGGAGCGATTGTCACAAAATAGAAGAGTTGGTCGAGTGTAAATGATTCCAAAGTCATCAAGCAAATAGGTTAACCATTGTAATTCACATGTAGCATTGGCTAGTGCACGATACTCAGCTTCTGATGAACTTCTGGAGACTGTGGCCTGCTTTTTGGATTTCCAAGAAATAAGAGAGCTACCAAGATAAACTGAATAGCCAGTGATAGATCATTAGGTATCAAGACAACCTACCCAGTCAGAGTCACTAAACGCTTTTAGCTGGAGAATGTTGGAAGCAGTAAAAAATAAGCCAAAACCTGGAGCTACTTTCAAGTATCTGAGAATTCTATAAGCTGCTAGTTGATGAGCTGAAGAAGGATGGGCTACAAATTGACTTAAGTGTTGCATTGCATATGTAATATCGGGCCTTGTATTGGTGAGGTAAATAAGTCTACCAATGAGTCAACGATATGCTGAAGCTTATGTATCATCAAGTGGTGTACCAGATTGTTGGTGTAGTCTTACACCATAATCAATTGGAGTAGAAACAGGTTTGCTGCCTAACATACCTGCATCATGTAACATATTAAGAACTTATTTTCTTTGACAAATATTGATCCCGTGTTTACTATGAGCCACTTCAAATCCAAGGAAAAATTTTAAGTCACCAAGGTCTTTGATTTGAAAACTTCATCTAGAAGTTGAGTGGTGGATGTAATCTCTAGAAGATCATTGCCTAACAAGATAATATCATCTACATAAACCAGTAAAACAGTAGAAAACTGAAGATGCTGCTTAAGAAACAAAGAATGATCAGAAGAACATTGTTTATAACCATGTGAGATAAGGAAAATGGACAATCGAGCAAACCACTATCGACTGGCTTGTTTAAGGCCATACAAAGATCTTTGTAATCTACAAACTTGGTTAGGTTGGGTGGAGTGCATACCAGGAGGCAAAAGCATGTAAACTTCTTCATTAAGATCTCCATGTAAAAAGGCATTATTCACATCTAATTGTTTTAAATGCCAATTGTTAACAGCAGCTAAAGCAAGTAATAATCTCACAGTAGTTATCTTAGCCACAGGGGAAAAAGTATCAAGGTAGTCTTGACCCTCAACCTGAGTATACCCCTTGGCTACTAACCTAGCCTTATATCTTTCTACTGACCCATCAACCATGTGTTTTATTTTATAAACTCATTTACATCCAATAGAAGATTTATTAGGAGGAAGGTTAGATAAAACCCAAGTATGATTAGCCTCTAAAGCCTCAATCTCAGCATTCATGGCTTTGATCCACTTATCTGATTGGGAAGCTTCTTTAAAAGACTTAGGTTTTGTTTCAGAGGATGTAGCCATGATGGAACTATGGTATGTGGGAGACAAACTTTTGTAAGATAAAATTGAGGCTAGGGGATAAAGCATACCTTAGGATTGATCAGTAACAGTTGATGTGAATGTAGTGTGAAAGTCTTCTAACTTCTTTGGTCTGATTCTTTCCCTGTTAGATCTTCTAGGAGCAACAATAACTGGTGAATTTGCTGGGTCAGAAGTATCCAATTGTGAATGATCAACATAATTGTTAGGTGACTGAGAATCATCAGAGATAGTAGAGTGTGAGGAAAAACCCAAATCCTTACCATGCTCATAAATTGTAGGATAGGAATGCACAGGAAACATGGGAAAAGATTGAGAGGCACTGGAAGAGGCATAAGGAAAACAGTCTTCATAGAAAATGACATGTCTAGACACCATTGTGGCTCTAGTGGAAAGATCAAAGGTAATGTACCCTTTAGTGTGAGGCTTGAAGCCTAAGAAACTAGAAGTAGAAGCTCTATGATCAAGCTTCTTTCTATTATTAGTGAGAGTGCTAGTGTAGCATAAGCAACCAAAGAATTTCAAGGAAGAAATGTCATAAACAATGCAATATACTTTTTGAAAAGGAGACATATTATTAAGGAATGGAGTTGGTAAGCAATTGATAAGCAAAGCAGCATGGTGTAAAGCAAAAGACCATAAAATTGGTGGTAATTTGGACTGAAAAAGAAGTCAATTTATTATACCTCATATGAGGTTTGTTGTATTATACCCGTACTGTGATAGAACTGCTTCATGATAAATTCAGCACCATTATCTGATCGAATAGCTTTTACCTTTGTGTTAAATTGCCTCTCCACATAGGAAACAAAGGTTTGTAAATGAGTTTGAGTTTCAGCTTTAGAAGTCATATAAAAATCCAAATAAATCTAGTGTGATCATCCATAATTGTAAGAAAATACTTCTGTCCATTCAAAGCAGTTGTAGCACAAGGGCCCCAAATATCTACATGTATCAAAGAGAAAAGACTAGAAGTATATGAATTACTATTGGGAAATGAAAGTTTTCTTTGCTTTGCTCTATGTCAAGTATCACAAACAAAGTTTTTATCACAAGTCAACATAGGATAAGTTTGTTTTAACAATTCCATCCTATCATATGAAGGATGACCTATACAAAAATGCCAAACATCAATGATTTCTTTATTACATGAAAACACAGACTTAACAGAAATGAAATTGTTGCTAGGCTTGGGAACTGAATTGTTAGCAGGTACTCTAAGCTTGTATAAGCCATCCACTACATCAACTGTACCAATCATCCTCTGGCTGCTTATATCCTGAATCAAACATGAAATAGAGAAGAAGGTCAACTGACAATTCAAGGCAGAAACCAATTTTGATATTGAGATTAAATTGAAATTGAAAGATGGTAAATATAACACATCTTCTAAGTGCAAAATCTCAGTAAATTGGACTGTTCCAGAGTGTGTGGCTATGACTTGTTGACCAGTAGGCAGGCGAACTACTATGGGTTTTATTTCTCTGTATGTGGAATAATAGGCCAATGAGAATGCAATATGATCTGTAGCACCAGAGTCCAGAATCCATGCAGCAGCTTCAGATTTGTGAACATTACAAATAAGGGATAGTATATTACCTATGTTTGATGTATGAGCAGAACTTGTACCAATCTGGTTAACCTGTGATCCATGAGAGCCCTTATTGTTGGTATAATGACCCTGTGATAATCCGGGTTATCACATAAGAGGGTGTATGTTGGAACTCGGATAAGAAGAGGGTGTAGATAGCATATCTTTAAAATCGGGTTCATGTGACCGGGTTGTCACCTAAAGGGGGTGTATTTTGGAACCCAGACATGAAGGGGGTGTAGATAACACCTTTTCAAATCCGGGATCATGATGTATGTAGTACTGATAGGAAGACCAGGTTAGTGCATGACCGGGTTATCTCCACGCAAGTGGTGCATATACATAGTACTTTATGGAAAAACGCTTATGTATGGAAAGGAACTCAGACAAAGAAGGAAAGAGCGACCGGGTAGTGATCTCGACTAAGCTCGTATATTCCTTTTCCTTGAGAGATCAGGTTATGATCTCGAGAGTGCTCGGTAGAGCTTGCGTTTTTCCTTTTCTTTAAGGTTCGAGTAAGTGATCTTGAATGTGTTCCGAGTAGTGATCTCGGATGCGTTCCTAGTAGTGATCTCGGATGTGTTTTGAGTAGTGATCTCAGATATGTTTCCGAGTGATGATCTTGTACGTGTTACTGAGTTGTGATCTCGGATGAGCAACCGGGCAGTGGTCTCGGTTGAGCTCGGAGGAGCTCATTTTTAGTTGACTTGTAAGAGCCACCGGGTAGAGAGACCGGAAGAGTTCGCAACCCTTTTTGATAGAGTTACTGAGTTAGTGATCCCGGAAGTGGTTGGGAGAAACCTTGGACTGGTGATGTACCAAATAATGAAGTCGGATGAGGTCGGATTAGGTCGAATGAAGTCGATTGTGGTTGGAATGAGTGCGTAGGAACCCAGGATATGGTAGTGGAGTTGCACTCAATATATATATATATATATATATATATATATATATATATATATATAAATCCAACCCGGTAGCGTTAGTAATATGAAGAGAACCCAACATTGTATGTAGGGATTAGAGAACTTGGGTAGTCACACGTAACGTGTATGAGGTATAATAAATTGACTTGCCAAACAGTAGACCCAATCCGGCAGTCAAATATCTCTACATTTTCACTTTACACAAGTGACACGTGTTAACTCTTTGCTGGTTGTTTTGATGCGGGAAAGGTCCTCATATTACGATATGACGCGTGTCAATTTTTAGGATATTTAAGATATGCATGAGTGAAATATTTCAGTAGAAACTTTAATTTCACCGCCTTTGCTAAAACACTTTCTCTCTCTTATTCCATATTTCCTCTATTGTTAAAGTGAGAAAAGCTTCTTAAATAACCATTCCTTGACCTAAATGTCTTCACATCCAACGTAAGGATTGAAGAGAACCATTTTAAACTAGTTTCCACCCTTTGTTAGTTGTGAAAACTATTAGGCGAAAAGATCATTTCTCCAAAGAAAGTGCAAAGTTTCAATCTTTAAGAGATAGAAGGCACGTTCAGGACATCCAAGCTTGAAGAAGGTGTCCTCTAAGCCTTCATTGCTATTTTAAGGTATGATATGTGAGTTTTACCGTATCTTTTGAGTTTGGAGTTAAAAGGAAAAATGACCCTTATGAGTTAGGGTTGGTTTTGGGTGTTATTTCATTGGAAAAATATGCTTAGGAGGTTGTTGTGATGAAGGTTCAACCTTGAAAGCTAACTTTTATGGGTTTTGGGTATTTTGTTATGCCCAGATATTTTGGGGTTTGCAAGTCAACGTTGAAGGTATTTGTATAAGATCTGGAGAAGAACTGGGTTCTTTTGATGAAACGGTTGAGAACCGTTCTTGATATCTTTCTTGCCTGGTGTAAGGCTTGATAAAGAAGATATCGGTGGTTTGGAACACGAGGCTGAGAGAGCCGGTGAGATGATCAGAAGGTAAGCTCTCTGTTCTTGGGAGTTTGTTCTCTTGATTGTGTTCCACCATACTCTTGGGGAGTTATGGTTATTGTATGATGTAGTGCATGTATTTAAATTGTGTGTTATTACTTTTTGATTGAAACATACATGTAAATGATTTGCACTGTGATGTTTGTATTGTGATTGAGGAAGTCCTCTGGCCAGGGAAGCGGACCATATATGAGAGTGTAAGACTCATCCGGGATGAGCTTCTCGATAATTCATATACGTCCGAGTGCATGAGATGTGCACGGTTGATATACATTTGTGCATGAGATGTCCACTGGTGAACTTGTATATCTATGCTGGAATGGCACGTGGGTGTGATTATATACATGTGATGTTTATAAAGGCCAGGATGGCTATGTTTTTTCTTAAAAGACCGAGATGGTCATACCGTTGTGTTTATTAAAAGGCCAGGTTGGCTATGTTAATTATTATGCCAATGTAAATGCTATGTGCTGTGAAAGTGAACCAGGGGGAGAAGAGACTCCAAAAACCTTGAGTTTACTGAGATTGTATCTCACCCCGGTTGAGGATTATATTTTATTACAGGTGATACCCATCAAGCGGAAGACGAGGTCCGGGGTAAGAGGCCTGAGTAGGGGCAGTTCGGTGGATCTCAATTTAAAGGCCGAGTTGGCTACTAATTGAGGATCCCGGACGATAGATTGAGGCCGGGTTCGAGGAAGCGGTTTTTGGAAGGCGGTTCTTTTTGGAGAGCCTGTTGGCTTAATTTTTTTGTATATTTCGTAACCCGGTATGCGTTTGTTTGATGATGTACCTCTTGAAATAGAACCCGGGTGCCGGGATGTATATTAAATTCCATACATAATGTTAGATTATATTGCATGACGTCTTATTATTTTATGTGCTTCCGTGTTTACTCAAGTTTATTAGTATTTGTTGCGCTTAAGACCATATTATAATGTTAATGAACCGGATGCATACGGGGTCGTTACAGTTGGCAGCCAATAGAGAGATGAGTGCTTGATATTGTTGTTGAGTGATTTTAATATCTTGACCATTATCACCAGTCTCTGAATTTGAAATATTTTATGCTTCCTTAACAGTATTATTGACTGAAACTCCTTGAATTTTATTGACTAAAATTCCTTGAGGTTTATAGTATTTGTGACAAGGTGGATAACCATGCTTCTTATAGCATTCATCCACTGTATGATTAACAATACCATAATGGGTGCTAACTTTACCATTATTGCTTCTACCTCCTGTTCATCCTTTACCAAAGTCTCTACCTCCACCTCCTTTACTTCCACTATTGGAGAAGAAGTTAGGTGAAAAACCATTTTTCTTATAACATGTTTTTACTGTGTGATTATCTCTACCATAGTAGCTGCAAGAATATCTTGTATTAGCAACAACATTAATCAAACTCAGATTGTCAAGAGCATTAGAACTTGCAAATTGCTTTTCTTGTTGAGTCATAAGAAAAAACTTTATTAATTGGTGGCAAGGGATCCATCATAAGTATGCTTGATCTAACATGACTGTATTGATCATTGAGACCACGCATAAACTCCATTATTCTATCTTGATCTTTCCTTTTCTTTTTTTCAACAAGAGCATCACAACCACACTTAGAAGTACATGTACACACAATATCTGGTCGATAACTCTCAAGTTCATCCCAAATTATTCTCAGCTTTGTAAAATAATCAGTAATATTCATGTCTCCTTGTTTAATTGAAGCTAAATTGTGTTGTAAATCAGAAATTCGAAGCAAATCACCTTGTGAGTATCGAACTCTCAAATCTTTCCATATGTCAGTTGCGTTGTCCATCCATAATATGCTTTGACGAATGGAAGTTGTAACTGATTATACAAGCCATGAAACCACCATGTTATTTACTCTTTTCCAGGCTGTGCTCAATCTATGATTCAAAGCTGGTTGAGTAAAGGAACCATCCACAAATTCTACCTTGTTTTTCGCACTCAAGGTCGTGAGAACTGATCTGCTCCAAGAATTGTAATTCGTTAGGTCCAGTAGAGGCAAAACTAATGCAATTGCTGGATTTTCACTAGGATGCAGGTAATAGGGGATATGGACGCTGAGAGATTCATCTTGTTCTTCACTTTTTGGAAAAATAAAATAAAGAATCAACACAGGATAGAGTAGTGCAGCAGAGCTCTTTTATTGAAGAGCTGTGATACCATGATGAAGATTTGAACAGAAGCCATGGATGAATATGAATGAAGAAGAAGAAGAAGAAAAAGCTTATGAAGAATGCTAAAGAAAACTGATGAAAGAAAAGATATAAACTGTGATCTATTTATTATTCAAGAATACCAAGCGTATTGCATTATTTATACTTACTCATAACAGAAAACTAATCTCCTCTAAATAGCTTATTATAACAACCATAACAGAAAATTAATCTCCTCTAACAAACTTAGTTAATACAAGATGATTAATAAGACACATCAAAGTACATACTACAAAGTTTCTAGTGAATCATTACATAATTTTATTAAAAAAATGAAAAAAGGAACCCTAAATCAAAATCATATAATCGATTAAATTAACATCATCGTGGACCTATGCAAGAAGGAGGCCACAAACCTCGTCAAGCTGTTGAGCAAACTACAAGAATGCAGGGATTTAGCTGTCAGCTAATAGCGGACGCAGTTAGAGTCGGCTTGGAAGACTCTTATCGGACAGTAAAGTCATTTTAATTCATTTACTATTTATTTTACAAAAATAATTTATATGCATCGAACAAGCTGGCATTTAATAATATACATACTTTTTTTTG
This sequence comes from Glycine latifolia, assembly GCA_013407115.1. NCBI lineage: Eukaryota > Viridiplantae > Streptophyta > Magnoliopsida > Fabales > Fabaceae > Glycine > Glycine latifolia. Next base: position 73,004 of record QARZ01040399.1, read on the forward strand.
AAATTTTTTTACCATACGTGTCAGCTAATCTGGCGCTATGTAAATTTATTTTTAATTTTATTTATCTAATGACTGGTTTCTTTACTTGTAAATGTGGTTTTCGTCAATGCGACCCACTATCGTCCTTATTCTTTTGTATTGCTGAAGAAGTCCTAAGTCATGGGATTCTAAACATAGTACAAAAGGGAAAGTTGCAACTGATCTCTGGGTCGAGTGGGACTTTCTTCCCCACCAGTAATGTTTTTTTTTGCTAATGATAATGATTTTCTATCAGGGTAATAAGGCTACAAATCTAGGCTTTGCTAGAATATATTTTCGGATAAGTCTGAGTCAGCAAGCTGGGCCAAGAAGTTGTTTCTTTCGTGGTATCACTCATGTGTCGTCTTATGTACGTTCTTCGATTTGACCTGGATTGCATATAAGAGTTCAGGATGTCCTCGATAAGCTCTCTTGGGTTATTGGAGATGGGTCCCAAATACTATTCTGGTCCGAATGTTGGCTCTCTTAACCGATGTAGGATATGCTAGATATTCCAGTATCTATGCTTCCTTTGCTAAAAGCCACTGTAGATGACTTTATTTATAAAAATAAATGGAATTTTCTAGTTTAATTTCATGAGAATTTCCCTCAGGTAGTTCAAGAAGCTTCTCTACTTGTGCCTATTTACAAAAACAAGGGAGATATCCAGAATTGTTCAAACTATAGAGGCATCAAGCTCATGAGCCATACTATGAAGTTGTGGGAAAGAGTGATAGAACATCGCCTAAGGATGGAGACCAAGGTTTCAGTAAATCAGTTTGGATTTATGCCAGGAAGATGTACC
>QARZ01040399.1:84247-111596 GCA_013407115.1 Glycine latifolia
TAATTCTTGGATAAGGAGGGCCAAATTCTCCCACACAGTGTGTCACAAGTTGAACTATTCCATTTCTGGATTTGGTTCTTTCAGCTTTCAGCTAAGGGCACAACACAGTTCTAATAGTCTGAAATCAAGGCCTGAAGTGGCAGGTACCTCCAATGACACATAAAAATGAAAATAGCATTATCATATATACTCAATCATCCAGCTCACCAGCTTTTGCTTAATCCTTCCAACTATATATCAATTGAAAGTGAACTTATTTTGTTGGCTTAGTTGGATTGAGGGTAAGTTTTGAACTTTATATTTTATAATTCATACTTTCTCACTTTCTTCATATCTATTTAATGTGGTAACTTTGTGAAATTGAATATTTAATTGTTCTTAGGATCCTCCTAGGGAGGAAGTATACCAAGCAATTGAAGACTGCAGAGAAGCTGGAATTCGTGTTATGGTTATCATTTTCCTTAATCACATTCATATCTCTTATAATATATATATATATATATATATATATATATATGTGTGTGTGTGTGTGTGTGTGTGTGTGTGTGTGTGTGTTTGTGTGTGTGTACTCATTTTAAATATAATTTTTATACCTGGATCTTTCTGGCTTATCAATAATTGTCAGTTCAAAACTTTTTAATTTGATTGATCTTGAAGAAGTTTTGATTAATTTATATATCTTCAAATTTATTTCAACCTTATGTTTTTGCCATTGGTTAACCATTGGAGTCTTGACTCTTGACATGACTATTATCCTTCTTCCCTCCTATATGATTTTAATTTGCTTATTTGGCCTTATGCTCTTAGTTATTGATCATGAATTAGTCTTTTTAATTAAATTTTATCTATTGGAATAATTTTTATGTTTTCTTATGTTCCAGAAAATCAGGATTAAATGGCATGTGTTTGTTGGCATCCTAAGATCCAAGGGTACTCCACATATTTCCCTTGACTGCATAAGTTAGGTATATATTACCACTTAATTACAAATCATTCAGTGCCTGCCTATTTTTGTGATTTTGATTTATTCTTGCTATCTTTGCTTCAATTTGTCAAGATCTGTATTTTTTCTCTTGGGGCATTCATATTTTAGTGTTATATTGAACTGGGTTTTGGTTCATTCTGCCATGGTTATGTAGTTGCTAGGCTTGGATAACCATAAATATTATGAATAGCTCCATCCTAATATATCCAATTCATGCACTACTACGATAACAGTATTATTAATTATCAAATAATACAAGCATATAACTGTAATCCCTTTGGAAATATATTTCATGATTGATATGTTTAGAATTTTATCAATCACATACCGTAGTAAAAGGATAATTCTCAATTAGCCAATTCCCATATACATGTAATGCGTTCAACAAGTTTTCTATGCTTGAAGCATTGCACAATCATGTACTTATAGATGGGTTTTCTCTTTTCTTTTCATTTTTCAAGGAAGGGATTGGAATGATTCAACTTATTTAATGAATAGATCAAACCTCAGTTATCTATAATTTGAGATATGCTATTTATATGATGTATGTTTGATATCTTTGAATCCATTTCCTTATGTGACCTGTGACCTTCTATAGACAGAGTACTTTGTTCAAAAGAACTCTGGAGAGCTCTAGGAGATTCAGTAGGATATTTTAAGCTTATAGCTGTAAGGGGTGCCTCCAATCTACACTAATATTTAAGGGGTATAACTGTATAAGTAGCTTTTCAGTGAAGAATTAGCCTCTTGGCATTTGAGTGAAGAATTTATTAGCCAAATTTTATTCCATATTTCTATTAACAAGTACATCTTTTGTCTTATATAAACTCAAGTTAGATGGTCATCCAATGAGTGGAGATATTTGGAGAGGAGCAACTAAGGAATCTATTGCCTTTGGTGTTCAATTTGCTTTTTGTTGGTGACCTTTCCCACTTTGCTTTTTGTTGGTGTTAGGTGGGTTTTTGTGTTGTTTGGCCCTTTGTTTTTTAATTTATGGTGTACTAATTTTTTATTGGTACACTAATGGATATAGGTATGGCCTTGTAGTGATTTTGTTTCTGTTCTGTCTTTTTGATTTATTTATTTATCATTGTTGTTACTATTTATTATTACAATGTTACTAGTTAGTTGTTATTACATTAATTAGCTCTTCAGTGTTTATATTGGTACACTAATGGATATAGGTATGGCCTTCTAGTGATTTTGTTTGTACTAGCCAAATAGCTAGTTTTCTTTTAGGGTCCCATTCCTACAAGATTTGGCCTTGTTAATTACTACATATTAGGAAATATACACAAGCATTGTGTGTGTGTGTGTGTGTGACAGGTGGATGAAGCTGCCATCAAATTTGATGAGCATGCACCTTCTATGGTCACTTGTTTGGTTCAGGAAGTGACACACAAAGCTGAGAAAGTAGTGAGTGAAGCCAAGTCAATTCATCCTTATGTTCATTTCTCATGGGTATTCCTTAATTATATTGTTCCTCATATTATGTGTTACAACTAATTAAATTTGCAGGCAAGCAAAGGTCCTCTGCTGCTAAATAAGTATGAGTTCAAAGTGTTGCTGGCTAAATAATGTACAAAACGGCGTGTCTTGTGTATGAGAGTGCTTGATACTGGATTGAGGCAGCGCGTAGCTAAAAAATGGTGTTTAGCATAAAACAATTTTCATTTGATGGATTTGTTATTATGTTTTCATCAATGAATTTTGTTGTCATTCAAATAATTATCCAATGTTAGTGGAAGTAGTGGGTGTGTGTGATGTTTTAATATGGAGTCAACCTATAGGGAATCTCACTGCTCATTCATTCTCCAGTGCATTTGGATATTTATTGTTAGGTAATCACTGAAGATATGTACCTTTCTTTGCAGCTTGCTTGCACATGTTATAACTTCTACCAATCAACTCCAACAAAATTGGATGGAGAGAACTATTGCTTCGATAGATTATATAGAGCATTCTATATGTGTTTTTTCTCAATTGAATGCTTAACTTATTTTCGTAGGCATTACGTGTTGAAAATTATGTTGTTTTTAAGTAAAAGCCATATTTGTTAGTAGGAGACTATGAGTTTTACTATTCATGGGCAATCTACTTGGTCATGCCTACTGTTGTTGATGAATATTTGGCTGTATATTTATTTGGTGATCAATAGAATTGTTGGCATGGGCCATATCTTCTTACTCTTAAATTTCTGCCAATTTTCTTTCTTGCTTCCTTTGATATATAATCAAACAAAAATGATTTTGACTTAAAAATCGTCTTCGTAGGCATTTTAATATTAATAAAAAAAAAGGATAAAACAAAGACGATTTTAGGGAAAATTCATCTTTGTATGTATACAAACAAAGACGGTTTTGACTTAAAAATCGTCTTCGTAGGTATTTTAAAAAAAAAGATCAATGAAGACGATTTTAAGGAAAAACTATCTTTGTATGTACACAAACAAATACGGTAGGCATTTAGAAAAAAAAGAAGGATCAATAAAGACGATTTTAGAGAAAAACTATCTTTGTACACAAACAAAGACGATTTTTACTTAAAAATCGTCTTCGTAGGCATTTTTTTTTTTTTAAAAAGGATCAACGAAGACGATTTTAGGGAAAAATCATCTTTGTATATACACAAATAAAGACGGTTTTTACTTAAAAATCTTTTTTGTAGTCATTTAAAAAAAATGATCAACAAAGACGGTTTTTACAACTGTCGTTGAATGTAATGGTTTTCAATGACACGCGCAACAACGATGGTTGTATAACCGTTGTTGATATGTCTTTAGAACTGTCATCATTTACCTATTTTGTAGTAGTGTTTAAAGATGTTTTTTTTGTTCTTGCAGCCAAGATCACCTAAGGTATAATAGTCAAAGTATATATACTTAATTTCATTAAGGTTATAACTAAGAACATCTACTTTAGAAAATTGAAAGTAATTGGTAAAAAAATTCAATAAATAAAAACCTATTAACGTAGGTCAAAAACCATGACTCATAGTGGACCACATACCTCGCTTGTCGCTTGTCCATGCTAAAATTCATCTAGAATAAGATGTCAATCTTTCGTAATACACAAAATTCATGTTGATTTTGTAAAATTATAAATATTGGTCATATTTATCATTGAATACTATGATTGGCATTTGTATTTTTCTTAAGACTGGTACAAGAGTTTATCATTTTAAATGACATATTTGTTTATAGTTAAATATTTTAGAAACTTTATTTAGGTGTTTAAGAAAATCAAAAACAAAAACCTATAAACAAGTTAAGTGAATTCCTTTCCATGCTAGCAAAATTATTTTGGTTCACAAACCATATCACACTAACATTTAAGAAAATACCTGAACAAACATGCCCATAATGTCCAATAACATTAATCTAGATAGACTTCATTTTCATACAATAATGTCACTCCTTATCTTTTATATTAGCTAGGATAATTTATTAATGAGACTTATTTCTTCAAATAAACAACATAAACTGCATGGCATCATAACAATCAGTCACCTCAACAACAGCATCACTTATCACATTTTCTGCAAACTCGGGGTCTCTAAGTTTCAAAGCATCATTGGCTACTTGTACATCAGCTACCAAAATCGTCTTGTATCTTTCCCCACATTGGCTTTCTTAACCCCAACCCCTAAGAACTTGGTTGATTTTGTTCACTGCTACATTTGCTTTGACTTTATCACATCGACCATGATCAATGCAAGGCCTCTGATATTAGGACTAGAGGCATGAGAGTTAGCCTTTAGAAGTTGAAGACAAAAATTAGGAGTTGGGGTTCTCTTGCAAGTATCTTTTGAGTTTCACATCGTTTGGTTGCAACAATCTACAGTGAGATGTTGACATTGAAATGATAGCCACAATAGGCATACTATAGATTAGAGCGAGGTGCTTCAAGTTCAGCATATTTGTTAGAATAAAATGGATAATAAAAGCCTTGAAAATTGAAGAAGTTGGGAATTGAAGTTAAAATCAAGTGCACTTGTGTTTTGTGAAACTTTTTATTCTTTCAACCTTGAACAGAGAATTGCATTTCATCAGTTCACTACTACAAAACCCCTTTTTCATGACGTACATTCAAAGACGGTTGTAACAAAACTGTCTTAGAAATAGAAGGGGTGGCAATTTTGTAAATATTTGAACAATTTTAAAGACGATTATTGTAAAACCATTTTTGAAACAAGCATTCAAAGATGGTTCTTAGGAGAACCTTCTTAGAATGATCACATTTTAAGATGATTTTTCCATAAAACCATCTTAGATATTGATGTTATTTTTAAAAAAAAAAAAATCATCTTCTAAGACGGTTTCCTTGAGGAACCATTTTAGAAAGTAGGCATTATGAAGACAGTTTTATAACCATCATCGAAAGTGACGACTTTCAACAACATTCAATACAAAGACGGTTGTACAACCGTCTTAGAAAGGGGCAAACAACCGACGTAGAAAACGCCTTTTGTAGTAGTGGTTATAAGGCATAATTTGACAAGTAAACTATAGTATATATTAATAAAATACAATAAAGCTGTATTTTGGTGGTAATTGATAGGTTGACTAAGTATGCTCATTTTTTTGCTCTTAGTCACCCTTACACAGCCAAGGAAGTAGCTGATATTTTCATTGTTGAAGTAGTGAATTACATGGATTTCCAGCATCCATAGTTTTTGACAGAGATAGGGTGTTCATGAGTTTGTTTTGGAAGGAGTTGTTTAGGAGGGCTGGAACTCAATTGAAAATGAGCACTACCTATCACCCTCAGACAGATGGCCAAACTGAGGTGGCTAATAGATGTTTAGAAGCTTATTTGAGGTGTTTGACTGGCAACAGACCAAAGCAATGACCAAACCATTTATCTTGGGCTGAATTTTGGTTTAACACCAATTTTAATATTTCATCTAAGATGTCTCCTTTTCAGGCCTTATATGGACAGATGCCACCTCCATTAATCAAGGGGGCTGATATTTCTTCTAAGCTAGAAGAAATTAATCAGATGAATAATGGCAGAGATGACTTATCGCAGGATTTAAGGAATAATTTGCTAAAGGCTCCAGATCAAATGAAGAAGTATACTAACAAGCATAGGAGGGAGGTGAGTTTTCAAGAGGGGGAATGGGTATTTTTGAAGCTGCAACCTCATAGAATGAGATCTTTGGCTAAGAAACCTAATGATAAATTGAATCCTTGGTTTTATGGACCTTATAAGGTCATACAAAGAATTGGAAAGGTTGCTTATAAGCTGGAACTTCTAGATGGTAGCAAGATCCATCATGTTTTTCATATTTCTTTGCTCAAGAAATCTATGAAGGATACTTGTTTTTCCCAACCATTGCCTGCAGTTTTGACTAAGAATTGGGAACTGCAATTACAACCAGAGAGCGTGATACAACACAGGGTATCAGCAGTTGGGAAACAAGAGGTGTTGGTCAAATGGAAGGGGTTACCACAGCATGAGAACAACTGGGAATTAGATGAGGAGTTGAAGAAGGTTTTTCCTCACCTGGACCTTGAGGACAAGGTCCATCTTGAAGGGGAGGAGGGTATTGATAGGAATAATAGTTAGGGGAAAATATACACTAAAAGCGTGTAATAAGCAAAGTAGTAGTTGTTGTAGTTAGTTAGTTATAATTCACTTAGAAGGGAGGGAAGCTTTATATAGAGTGGAGATAACTGTAAACGGGTACCTGTTTGTTAGTTGGAGGCTAGTGACCTCAAATCACACTTGTAATTGCAGGAGATTCTTCTCCAATCTTCAATAAACACAATATTTTCCTTTTCTGCTTGGTCTAATGTCTATCATATACCCATGTTGATTATTGTTTTTATCATGCAGTTATCACATTCTCTGATGCTCCACTTGCTTTGAATTATTTCAACATCAACAACACCTTTAACCCAAGTTAATTGGGGTTGATGAACCCAATGATAAATCGAAAATAAGACAAAAGAGAGAGAGAAAAAAGCTAAAATAAAAGAAGGGTGAAAGGAATAAGGGAAAAAAGAAGAGGAAAAGCACTAAAACAAGGGCACGATTGGAACATAGAACTACTAATGAGTTTAACCCTCCACCAAGCTTACAACTTTTCTCCACTTTATCCTAAGACATACTGTCCGCCAATCTATATCCCACTCCATTAGGTCTTGTTTCACAACCTTTCCCCAGCTAAGTTTTGGTCAACCTCTACCTCTCTTTGTGTCGAGCTCTTGGTAACAAACTCTTGTTCTTACGGGAGCATCCAGTGGTCATCTCATAACGTGCCCAAACCACCTCAATCTATGCTCCCTCATCTTTTCACATACCAGTACCACTAAAACCTTTCATCGAATATCCTCATTTCTTATTTTATCCATCTTCGTATATCCACTCATCCACCTTAACATCCTCATTTCTGCTACCCTTATTTATGCTCATGTTGCCTCTGTGCTGGCCAGCATTCTGCTCCATATAGCATTGACGGTCTTACAACTGTTCTATAGAATTTTCCTTTTAGCTTAAGGGGAATTATACGATCACACAAAAATCCCGATGCACTCCGCCATTTCATCCACCCTGCTCTAATTCTATGATTTACATCCTCATCAATCTCACCACCTTTTTGCAACATTGATCCCAAGTATCTAAAAACATCTTTCTTGGGTACTTCTTGACCAAGTAGATGCACTGTGTCTTGATCACTATCTCTTACCCGCGAAAACTCACACTTTATATACTTCATCTTGCTCTTGCTTATCGTGAATCCTTTAGACTCCAAAGTGTTTCTCCACAGTTCCAATTTCCTATTAACACCATCTTTGGTCTCATCAATAAGCACGATATCATCTGAAAAAAGCATACACCACGGCAGTTCCTCTTGAATATCTTTCATTAGTTCATTCATCACTGAGGCAAAGAGATAAGGACAAAGAGCTGAACCTTGGTGGACACCTACCGTGATAGGGAAATACCTTGATGTTCCATTACAGGCTTTCACACACGTGGTAGCCCCATCATACATATCCTTGATTGCATTAACATACTTTAATGCTACATTTTTCTTCTCAAGAGTTCACCATAAGACTTCTCTTAGTACTCTATCATATGCTTTCTCAAGATCTATGAACATCATATGTAAGTCTTTCTTTTTTCCCTATACCTTTCCATTAATTGTCTCATCAAGAAAATAACTTCCATGGTCCATCTTCCTGGCATAAATCCCAATTGATTTACGGACACCTTGGTCTCCCTCCTTAGGCGATGTTCGATAATTCTCTCCCACAACTTCATAGTATGGCTCATAAGCTTGATGCCTCTATAGTTTGAACAATTCTGGATATCTCCCTTGTTTTTGTAAATGGACACAATCATACTTTTCCTCCAAGTATCAGGTAACTTATTTACGAGAGAAAAAAGATTGCATTGATGTGATACTCACTGAAGTTCACATGGAAAACATGGATGGCTATGAATTCCTTAAGCATGTCACAAGGGAAATGAATGTTCTTGTTGTCAGTAAGTAACTAATTAAACTTGTCCTATAAATTAATTTTTATGCAAGGTTCGGACTTGTTTTGCTTATCATAGTGCAATATGCAGTGATGTCTCATGATGTTGCTACGAGTGCTGTGATGGAAGCTGTTACACATGGGGCTTGTGATTATTGGATTAAGCCTTTCTATGAAAACCAATTCAGGATAATATGGATGCATGTTGCTAGGAAAGTTTAGAATGAAAAGAAGCTACAAAAAGAGATGGTTCTAAACTTGCTTCTTCTGTTCATGGTATAACAATAATGGGCCCAAAAAAGAACAGTTCAAATGAATCGGATGATTGTCATGCACCCCCAACAAAGAAGCCCCGTTTAGTATGGCAAGGAGAATTGCAACAACAATTTGTGAAGGCTATGATGCATGTTGGGCTAGACAGTATGATTAATTCTCTTTTCATACAATTAATTTCTTTGTTGGTCTTGCAATAACTATATGGCACTTACAATTTCTCCCTTGATTATTTTTCAGAGGCCCAACCAAAGAGGATTCTTGAGGTGATGAATATTCCTGGTTTGACCAAACAGCATGTCACTAGTCATTTGCAGGTTGGTTTCTACATGCATTTGTAATGTAGAATAGTTCAGTATAAATATATTCTTTTGTCAAGTAATTGAGATTTGAACTGAGTTGTGTACAGTCCAAAATAGTAAAATGACACGTGGCCTTCATCATGGGGTCACTGTACACGTGGACATCCTCCACGTTGGCACTGCCACATTAAATAGCGTTTATTCACTCTACAAGTGTCAACTCGAACAGACTTGTCCGAGTTCCTCGTCAACCCATCTACAGGAGTGCGGACACGGACTGCTACAGGAGCACGGATTGCTACAGGAATGATAATATCTCCAGCATATATCTTTCCGCTTATTAAATATGCCTGGATGTTCAAATATAAGCAACTGCCTTATCTTATCATATCCTAACAAGTTATCTACAAGCTGTTACTTATCTACAAGTAACAGTATATCAATAAGGTACATATTATCTTATATTTAAATTATATAACTGCCTGCTATTATCTGTTATTATCTTATCAACAGATTGTTAACAAACAAAGGCCCAAAGCCCACATTCCATACTATAAATACAGCCTTACAGGTTCTCTCTAAACACACCTTAACACAATACTTGAACGCATTACTCAAGCTACTCATTCTATACATATTATGCTGGGTTCTCACACTCAGTTATTCTCTTATAAATTGATGTACTTACTTGAGCGTCGGAGTGCTTTTCCTTTGTTTTGCAGGTTCCTCCTCTAAGCAAAGCCTACACATCATCCGACGTGCAGAATTTGGAGTCCACATTGGCCACGCCTACCTCACACTTGGAATTTCCATATTTTGGTAAGAACATTTGGCGCCCACCGTGGGGCCCAGGTAAAACTTACCCTGCGGCCTCTTATTCCGATCACTCAACTGTATGTGTTCATGGTCAGCACTTGATCCAGCGTTAGACGCGACACACCTGTCGACGCGTCTAACCCCCCGTAGACTACCATGATGAATGCCAACACCATTAAGCAACTCCAGAACCGCATGGCAGAGATGGAACGCAAGTACCAGGAAGAAATTGAAAGACTAAAGGCCGACCGCAATCAGCACAAAACCTGGGTGAGACATCTCGAGAGAGACAAACGCTCCCCGGTCACCCGAGATGAACAGACGCAAGGCGAGTCACACCCCCGACAACTTGTCAACCCTCCACTCATTCGTAGTTCGACGCAAGGCTATCGAATGGAGAGGCATAACACGTGACGCAATCCATTGGTCGATCGTATCATGGAAGTTGACATCCCATTCGGCTTGAAACCTTTGCATTTAGAAAGGTATGACGGCACCATAGACCCGGACGAACATCTTGATGCTTTCCTCTCACAGGCGAATCTTTACACGACAACGACACCATATTATGTCGAGCGTTCCCTACATCTTTAAAGGGAGCAGAATTAGCACGGTATGGTGACCTCCCCAAACGGTCGATCGACAGTTTCGACACCCTTGTCAAAAAATTTAGCGCACAATACACTACCAGCCGAACTCACAAGATGACATCCGCTGCACTAGCAACATTGCGCCAAGCTGATAATGAACCCCTTTGCAGGTTCATGGAACGATTCTCGCATGTCACTTCTCATATTAGAAACCTCAACCCTGAGGTAGCACTGCATTCCATGATGTTGGCCTTACGACCTGGTAAATTCGTGGACAGTTTATGTAAGAAACCTCCTTCTAGCATGGACGAAATACGCGAAAGATCCAAAGGTTACATTCAGATGGAAGAAATGTCAAAGTTTGGCAACAAAGTCCAACAAGTTGGACAAAAGTGCGAAAAACAAGACGTTCCCATCATAGACGACTCCCGCAGGGCCGGCAAGAAGCAAAGGCCATATAAGTTGCAGCTTCTCCCCAAAGGACCCAGGTTCGAGAGATACATTCCCCTAACGGTCAATCAAGCCATGATCATGGATGAAGCCTTCAACATAGAGGTACAGGTGACATTGCCACCTCCCTCAAAATAGCAGGAAACCCTAACAGGTATTTTCGTTACCATCGCGGCACCGACCATAACACCGAGGACTGCGTCGCATTAAACGATAAGATAGAAGAGCTTATCCAAGCAAGACACTTATCACGGTTTGTGAAAAGACTTGATAATCCAACACCAGCAAATAGGCAAGAGGAAGGACGAGGGGATCGGTTCAGAAACAATAAAAGACGCGGAGATGGTGCAGAAGACCGGGGGAGGCAAAGACAACCGCAACCCAGACGCGAGCGTCAATCCCCTCGTCAACAGGAAGAGGAGCCCGTCCAACACATTCGCGGTGTGATTCATTCCATCGCGGGCGGCTTCTCATATGGAGGATTGTCTAGTCAGTCTCGCAAAAGACATTTGCACTCCATCTGGAATATTGACATAAACTCTGTCAACATTCTCCCAAGGCGGAGTTTACCTCCCATTACATTCACCGATGCTGACTTTGAAAGGACTAACCCTATTAATTAGGATGACCCCATGGTCGTTTCCATCATCATTGCCAATTTCAAAGTGACAAAGGTACTCACCATCATCATTGCCAACTTCGAGGGGTACTACCCGGGTCATGAACATAGACAAAGAGTCTATCCCCTATATGCTGACGGTCTACCATACAGCTCACCATGATGATACCTTCGACGTGGATCCGCGCGATGATAATGTCGACAAAGGACCAAAACCGATTGAAGAATTAGTTAAGCTGCAACTCGGGTCCAAACCCAGACAATACACGCAGCTTAGCAAGGAGCTAACCAGTCACGAGTACAGACATCTAGCCGACGTACTCCGCAAAAATGCATCTCTGTTTGCTTGGAAACCGTCTGACATGCCCAGCATTGACCCTAGTGTCATATGCTATAAGCTGGCGATATGCCCACAGGCCAAACCAATAGCACAAAAAAATGGAATATGGGAGAAGAACAACGAAAGGCAGTCAAAGAGGAAGTAGACAAACTGCTCAAAGCCAACTTTATTAGAGAAGTCAGGTATTCTACCTGGCTCGCCAATGTTGTCATAGTCAAGAAAGCCAATGGCAAATGGCACATGTACACAGATTTTACAGACCTTAGCAAGACATGCCCTAAGGACGCATACCCATTACCCAACATCGACAGACTGGTCGACGGGGCGTCCGGGTTTCATATCTTAAGTTTCCTGGATGCGTATTTTGATTACAATAAGATTAGAATACACACCCCGAATGAAGAAAAGACGGCCTTCATCATTGAAGATGCCAGCTACTGTTACAAGGTCATGCCCTTTGGTCTCAAAAACGCAGGAGCTACATACCAGCGTCTGATGGACCGTGTCTTCAAAAAGTAGATCGGACGCAATGTCGAGGTCTATGTGGACGACATGGTTGTCAAGTCTCAAAGTGTAGCCCAACATGTAGTAGATCTCAAAGAGGTTTGAAAGTACGACATGCATCTCAACCCGAAAAAGTGCACATTCGGGGTAGGTGGCGGCAAGTTCCTTGGCTTCATGATCACACATCGGGGCATTGAAGCCAACTCGAAAAAATGCTCGGCCATATTACAGATGCATAGCCCGGATAATGTCAATGAAGTTCAGAAACTGAATGGGAGACTAGTGGCATTATCCCGGTTCCTTCCGAAACTCGCCGAGAAAGTAAAGCCCTTTTACAAATTGCTCACTAAGACAGCACCATTCCTTTGGGATGACACCTGCGAGCAAGCTTTCGAGACATTCAAGAAGACAATCACTGCACCGCCTGTCTTGAGTAGACCTCGGCAGGGGACATCGTTGCTCTTATACCTCTCAGTGGCAGATGAGGCTGTCAGCTCGACACTCGTCCAAGAAGAAGGGAAGTGCCAACTCCCTATCTACTTCACTAGCCGCATGCTACATGATGCCGAGAAGTGTTATCAAATGATCGAGAAGATAGCCTTGGCATTAATCACCTCCTCCAGACACCTTAGGCCTTATTTCCAAAGTCACCAAGTGATAGTTAGAACTAACTATCCCATCAAACAAGTACTATGGAAACCAGAATTGGCAGGCCAAATGGTGGCATAATCAGTCGAACTGTCAGAATTGACATTCGATATGAGCCACGTGGTTCTATGAAGGCACAGTTCATGGCAGACTTCCTAGCAGAATTCACTGGGAAGGACAAGTCCACCCCGGATTGGTGGAACCTTTACGTGGATGGAGCATTCAATGTGCAAGGAAGTGGAGCAGGCATTATACTTGAAGGACCCGGCAACATCTTGCTGAAACAAGCTCTCAAGCTTAACTTCAAGGCCTCAAACAACCAAGCCGAGTATGAGGCACTCATAGCAGGACTCAAACTCGCAAAGGAAGTTGGGGCTCGATATCTGAGATGCTATTCTGACTCACAGCTCGTCCAGGGGCAGATAGCAGAGAAGTATCAAACTAAGGAAGCCATAATCCTCCAGTATTATCATCTGGCCAAAACCCTTATTGATAGCTTCGAGTGTTTCAAGATGTATCACATACCTCGAGAGAGTAACACCATGGCTGACTTGCTATCTAAGTTGGCCAGTACCAAAAAGACCAGGCTCCTCAAAACAATCATCCAAGAAATGCTCCAAAAACCCACCATTGACAGCCGAGCAGTAATGGCTGTTGAATTGGACGAACATACTTGGATGACCCCATATAGAGATTTCCTCATCAAAGGAACCCTCCCTGTAGATGAAAACGAGGTCCGACGTTTAAAGCGAAAAGCTAGCTACTACGTCATGATTGACGGTGAGTTGTTTAAAAGAGGATTGACAGCGCCTCTACTCAAGTGCCTGGACAGCTCGCAGGCAGACTACATCCTGAGGGAACTTCATGAAGGAATATGTGGACTCCATACAGGAGGATGATCCTTAGCCACCAAGGTAGTACGGGCAGGATACTACTGGCCAACACTCAGGACAGACGCCTTTCAGTTCACACGAAGATGCAAAAGGTGTCAAGAGTTTGTGGACATCCCACGGATTCCCTTGACAACCTTCATACCATCTCCTCTCCTTAGCCCTTCACTATGTGGGGCATGGACATCTTGGGTCCATTCCCTAGAGCTCCCGGGATGGTCAAGTTCTTGCTGGTGGCGATCAATTACTTCACCAAGTGGATCGAGGCAAAGCCACTGCGAGAGATTACAACAGTGAAGTTGAAACTTTCACCTGGAAACATCTCATATGCATATATGGTCTACCCTATGCTATCTTTACTGACAATGGTACGCAGTCAAGGCACATACCTACGAAGACTTCCTTACACAGCTAGGTATCAAACACCTGGTTACCTCTGTTGAACACCCCCAGACCAACGATCAGGTGGAAGCAGTGAACAAAGTCATTCTCCGAGCCCTTCGCACTAGACTTGACAAGTCCAAAGGTCTCTGGAGGGAGGAACTACCCAGCATGCTCTAGGCTTATCATTGTACGCCTCAAAGCACTACAAAGGAGACTCCTTTTCGCCTGACGTATGGTACCGACGCCATGATCCCCGTCGAGCTAGGGGAACCTTCGACCAGAAGGATGCTTTTTCAGGAATAGTGCAATGAGGACAACATGAGGGTTGAGCTGGAAACCAGTAAAGAACTTTGAGACATAGCCAGGATCAAGGAAGAGGCGGCCAAGCTCCGCATGTCAAGAAGATACAATTCCAAAGTCCAACCCCGAACTTTTTAGCCAGGCGACCTAGTCTGGCGCATCCAGGGTGAAGCCAGAAAGGATCCCCGTGCAGGCAAGCTTGGACCAAATTGGGAAGGCCTGTTTAGAGTTGTCACCAACCTGGACAACAACGCCTACAAACTGCAGGAACTCAGTGGTAAAGACATTCCAACAACTTGGAATGCTACCCACCTGAAGTTCTACTTCAGCTAAGGAGCTCAAGGCCGAATGGCGTACTCTTTTTCCTATTCAAGTCCTTTTTCCCATCGGCTTTTTAACTTGAAAGGTTTTAATGAGGCCCGTCTAAGGAATAAATAGAGGGAATATGTACATTAAATGCTACATTAATAAAACATATACCTCTTATTTTTTATTTACATCAAAATTTCAGGATTTTGACTATATTCTCCCAGTCCAGCTTTAATGTAAACCTAGGATCATGTCCCGGTACTTGTCAAGGTCCGACCTTGGCAACCCTTATTAAAATCCAGTGCGGACGCGTCCTGGTAGCATACAAAGGTTCACACAATTCTAGGGCTCCCCTAGGAGGACCTTTAGCAAGACTCGAGGTCCGTCCTCGGAAAAAGGTTAATAAATCCATTTAATTGGTGGACCTTATGAAGCCCGAGATCCGTCTTGTCACGAAGACCCGAGGTCCATCCTCGAAAGAAGGTTAATAAATCCATGTAATTGGTGGACCTTACGAAGTCCAGGATCCATCTCGGCACAAAGACCCGAGGTCCGTCCTCGGAAGAAGGTTAATAAATCCATGTAATTGGTGGACCTTATGAAGCCTGGGATCCGTCTCAGCACGAAGACCTGAGGACCATCCTCGAAAGAAGGTTAATAAATCCATGTAATTGGTGGACCTTATAAAGCCTAGGATCTGTCTCGGCATGAAGACCCGAGGTTCGTCCTCGAAAGAAGGTTAATAAATCCATGTAATTGGTGGACCTTATGAAGTCCGGGATCCGTCTTGGCACAAAGATCCAAGGTCCGTGCTCGGAAGAAGGTTAAATAAATCCATTTAATTGGTGGACCTTATGAAGCCTAGGATTCGTCTCAGCACGAAGACCCGAGGTCCATCCTTGGAAGAAGGTTAATAAATCCATGTAATTAGTAGACCTTACAAAGTCCGGGATCCATCTCAGCACAAAGACCCAAGGTCCATCCTCAGAAGAAGGTTCATAAATCCATCTAACTGGTTAGCCTTGCTAAAGACCGAGATCCGTCTCGGCAACCCAAGAATCCGTTCTTGGCCGTCTACAGGTCCATAAAACCAAACTACGGTAGACCGTCAAGGTTCGTTAACCCTAAAGCTTTGGTCGACCTCCCTAAAGTCTAGGGCGGATGTGCCATTTGTACACCCTCAGCAGCTCCAAAACCCAAGACCATGTCTTGGTAAAAACAAAACCCAGCATAGACAACTCCACTGGTATCAACTTTGACAAACATGAGGTACAACTATGTCTACCCTCGACATATGTTATCATTGTCATATTCTTTCTTGTAGGAATATAAGTTCTCAGGAACATAACGCCCAAGATACATGCTTGGTACACAAAGATAGGGGTTCAACCTCGGTCTCTTAAACCCAAGAAAACTCTTGGTATATTACAAACTATGGAACCACAGCGCGGTCAACAATAGCAATCATCAGATTTCAGCAAGGTCTATCTTTAACCGGCAAAACTTGAGAACCATCCGTGGTCAACCTCGTCCGGGATAACTTGCAAAGCTTGAGGACCATCCGTGGTCAACCTCATCGGGGATAACTTACGAAGCTCAAGGACTATCTGTAGTCAACCTCGTATTTACCCCATTATCCATTACGGAAACATGAGGTATTTAAATCTTTACTTTGATGATTTTAGTGCTCATAAATTCAATTCGTGTAGGAATACGAGCTATACAAAAATCAAGGAGGAATCTTTGATGTATCAAAGCCCAAGGCTCCCTTGGCATACTAAAACCCAAGAAACATTCTTGGTACTAATTCCTATGGAATTCTAGCACCATAGGATCATCTATTTTGCAGGAATAACTGTTTGAGGTCCGCCCTCTACATTCCAAACCCAAGAAACTCTTGGTACTTTTATTTGGTGGCAACCTCAACAGAAGAGCCCACCCTCGACATTGTAAACCCAAGAAGCACTCTTGGTATTTTGTCTATGCGGAATCTCAACAAGCCGGGTTAGAAACTCAACCATTGGCAAACATTCGGCCCGGATGTCCATAGTCAAAACTCGATGTTTCTAAGTCTAAGATACACTCTTAGCACACGTCAGCGACGAGAAGCTCAACAAGCGAAGCTAAAGACTTAGCCATTTTATTAAAACAGGAACCCGGCATTACTCCAATTACTTGATAACCCGGCGTTATTTCAAACACTTGATAATTCGGCAAGCAATATTGAAGGCAATGTAAAAAGATTGACGAAGATGAAGAAACAAGAAATATTTTCATTAAAGTACTAGAAACTTTACATGGCCATCCTAGCCAAAAGTATAAAAGGAAAAAACAAAAGAAGCATAAAAGCAGCCTATACATCAGCTGCATCACTAGCAGACTCCTCGGCGAAACCGAGCTCCTCTTCATCGACCAAGGCGCCATCATTCACATCCTTGAAATGATCAAATCGACCTAAGTCAAGGTCCTTCACAAAGAGACTAGCTTGGCGCACTACCTTGGCGAAGCCCTTTTGATGCTGCTCCATTGCTTTGCATTTGTAAATCTTCAGCTCCTCGTCAAGCTCCTTGTTTACCGACATTTCAACGTTGAGCTCGGCATTAGCCTCCTTCAGCTTTTCCTCAAGACTCGCTACCTTCTCATCAAGTCCACCCTCGGCATCCTTCGGCTTGGCCTCTAGCTTGGCCACCTTCTTCGCCAACTCCTCCTTCTCGGCCAAAGCCTTATCAGCCTTGGCAACAGTTGCTCGGCCAAGAGCGACCAGTTCATCACCATCAAGCATAGTCCGCAACAGCTTGGATAAAGCTTCACCAGTTCTCATGGACAGTTGATGGTTACATCGGACAACCTCGACAAATGCCACCACGGTGCTATTCAACTGGTTACGCTCTAACCGCCAAGCACCACGAACAGCACCCTTAAGCTTGTGGTACTCCTGCTCCAAAAAGGCCACTTTGCCCATGGCTTCTTGATACACTTGCCTTTGCTCCTTTATAATGGCAATTCCTCTTTGCAGGAAAAGCTCAACGATGTTGAATGAGCGTTGGGGACCGGCCGACCTAATCAAATTTTTGTCAAAAGGGGTTGGCAGTCCTCGGTCAAGTCTATGCTAGACACTCCACAATGAGTCGACCTCCCTTGGAGTACTTAGAAACTCCAAGGGAATGATAGGATGATAAACGAGCAGCGGCATTGAAGATGGAGGAGGGGGAGAAGGAGCTCGAACAGTAATTGCAGGAGAAGCAGAACGGGAGGTAGGCAAAGTCACCCCAGCAGCTATAGGAGGCACAGTAATAGATACAGCAGGCAAAGCTGGGGTCACAATGACAGGTGTAGTGGAATCAGTAGCAGGAGAAGGAGCTCGGGCAGGAGGAGGGGAAATCGAAATCATCCTGGCAGCCTCCCTCAATGCACGAAGGCCACGAGGAGCATGGGTAGCCTAAGACTTCTTGTGACCAGACATCCCGACATCCTCATCCCTTTTTCTCTTTGCTAACTCAGCAGGGGATGGGCTGGGGAACACAACGGGTACCTCACAAGGATCAACCCGGACAGTGGGTCAATGCTCTTCTTCAGTCGGGGGGGAACAGAGGGCGGCACGACTTCATCACTTGCATTGTGTATCAATGATCTCCATCGGAAATCCCCCATGATACCTGCAAAAACACAAAAAACACGCAAGTGTCAGGGTTCGTACGTTAGAAAAACAAAAGTTAGAAGGAAGAAAGATTACCGTCCAGTGTGGCAAAAGGGTCATTTGCCTAAGGCAACAATAATATAGCTCGTGTGTCCAAGGAGGCCGGCAGCAATTCCAAGGTTGCCTTGTCAGACCTCTCCCTAAGGGTTAGCATGTCCTCATCAAAGGACCTGAACCAGGTAGGATCAGCCTGCCAGTAGAAGGGAAGGCGGGCTTCCTCATCCCTGTTGTGCATCAATGGCAACCCGTCAGCCACGACACCACTTTCGCGGACCTTGAAAAATCGGTCCTTAAAGCGGCGAAAGACGTTGGTGTCTACCTCAAACAGCTTTCTCAAGACACTGTGCAAGGAGACCCAAGTGACCTTCCCAGACATCTTGGTCTGAAAGAAAAAACAAAATAAAGGAATAGTAGCATGAATGTGCAAATGAGAACACAAAATCTCAAAGGCCCACACCACTGCCCAACTGTTAGGGTGAAGTTTGGAGGGGGCCACATTCAAGTACTCCAATAGAGGACATTGAAAGGGAGAAAAGGGAAGGAAAATACCCAACACCTCGAAGAGGCATCGGTACATGAAAAAGAAAGGCAACAAGTTCGGCATTTGCCTCAGGCAGGGAAAGTCACCTTCCCCGCAGGGCTCGACGATGACCTTGCCGGCATCCGAAGGAGCCGTCATTTGCAACGTTGAGCGAAGCGCATTTATAGAAATAATGGAAGCTATGGAGGAATGGTACTTGAACACGTCCTCCCTTACCCACTCATAGCCACGAACGACTGGACCAGTTGGCGGCGACCCAGCACTAAGGTTGTGACGCACGTGTAAAGAGGTTTTAACACCTCCAGGGCTACTCTGCCCCATCATTCCCAGAGAAGGAGCAGGGATGACGGTGCGTAGCAGAGGATCATCCATCCTTGCCTGCTGATGAGGACGAGAAGTGTCCTCACCAGTTTGATGAAAACTTGTCCTTTCCTCAGAGGAAGAAGATGAGCTGTCAGGAACTCCTCCATGGGTATTCTCCTTCGAAGAGTCACCCACGGAGATGACCTCATGCATAATGTGCTGCTCCACTGAGCCACCGGAGTCACTACCACCCATGTCTAAAGCAGAATACCTTGAAAGAAAATGGAAGCAAGAAGTGTAAAGAAGAAGACTCAGAGACACGAGAATAGCGTGAAAATCACATAAATCTCCTTTATTTAAAGGTACAATGTACGTTGACGGTTATTGGAGGATTTCGAAACGTCCCTTGAAAATTCGCGTCACGTTCGTCCACCACTGCACGATCTTTGGAACGTGTCCACTCCCCAAGTGACACGTGGGTGTGGGTAATAGTGCGTGGATGGCACATGACTGATAGCAGTAATGAAGGTATAACGTATATTTTCAAGAATCACATCAAAAGATCATGCTTTGCCAGAACTAATCAACCTTGACTCTTCATTTACTCGCTATGATCGGATTTGTCATTATTCTCGACGATTCACTTACCTGCCAGGATCAATCTTATTTGATAAAAAACAAAATAGTCTGCCTAGGATCGCTCAGCACTCACAACCCGGACTACCTTGTCTAGGTTTATCTACCAACACGATCCGAGCTCGAGAACGTCTCTTGGCACAAAACCCAAGGTCAGTCCTTGGTACTTTACAAAACCCAAGGTCCACCCTTGGTACTTTACAGAACCCAAGGTTCGCCCTTGGTACTTTACAAAACCCAAGGTCCACCCTTGGTACTTTACAGAACCCAAGGTTCGCCCTTGGTACTTTACAAAACCCAAGGTCCGCCCTTGGTCCATGGTCCATCCTTGGTCCAAGGTTCGTCCTTGGTCCAAGGTCTGTCCTTGGTAACTAACGGGTTCATAAATCCAAACTGCGCCGAAACCATCCTGATTCGTAAGTCTAAAGTTTTGGTTGACCTCAATAAAGTTATTGACCTCGGCACGCTACATCATCTATCCACCCTCGGGGGCTGACAACACTCTTTATGCTACTATGATACTGGACATTCTGCATCGACATTCTTTCATCCTCTTTCGCCCATAAATTGGCTCAGAGGCTGGGGGGCTTATGTACAGTCCAAAATAGTAAAATGACATTGGCCTTCATCATGGGGTCACTGTATACGTGGACATCCTCCACGTCGACACTGCCACATTAAATAGCGCTTATTCACTCTACAAGTGTCAACCTGGACTCACTTATTCGGGTTCCTCGTCAATCCATCTACAAGAGCGCGGACACGGACTGCTACAGGAGCACAGATTGCTACAGGAATGATAATATCTCCAGCGTATATCTTTCCGCTTATCAAATATGCCTGGATGTTCAAATGTAAGCAACCGCCTTATCTTATCATATCCTAACAAGTTATCTACAAGCTGTTACTTATCTACAAGTAACAGTATATCAATAAGGTACACATTATCTTATATTTAAATTATATAACTGCCTGCTATTATCTGTTATTATCTTATCAATAGATTGTTAACAAACAAATGCCCAAAGCCCACACTCCACACTATAAATACAGCCTTACAAGTTCTCTCTAAACACACCTTAACACAATACTTGAACGCATTACTCAAGCTACTCATTCTATACATCTTATATTGGATTCTCACACTCAGTTATTCTCTTATAAATTGATGTACTTACTTGAGCATCGGAGTGTTTTTCCTATGTTTTGCAGGTTCCTCCTCTAAGTAAAGCCTACACATCATCCGACGTACAAAATTTGGAGTCCACATTGGCCACGCCTACCTCACACGTGGAATTTCCAAATTTTGGTAAGAACAAGTTGGTATGTAGAGATTTGAACATGATTTTTTTTTTAAATAGCTAGTTATCATTAATTAAAAAGAGTAGTACAATAAGAGGATATAAGGTATCAGAAGTACCTATCCCTGCTAAAACACATAAACATGCTACCTATAACAAAAAGAGATGATATATCCTCTGTTATACTACCCTGAGTATACCTTACCTACATGCATCCCAACAAACTAAGCTTACAATGAAAATACCACAAACCAACATTATAATACCAGCTTTGTCTTTAAGATATGCCACTGTAGTTTTATGAAATTATGTATGTCCCTCCCACAATTAAAAGCAAGATGTAGGCACAGCTTTGGATTAATTGACCACTGCACAAAAGAGGGTCCAATAGTCTATATTTGAACATGAAATATAGTTTCCAAGCTTCTTTTCAATCCAAATGGAGGCACTTAAGTTTGGAAAAATATCCTCTCCATTTTCAGTAGGAGGGAGACAGACACATGGGGTATGTGAGACTCACCAGTGGATCTATCTCTCTCCTATTAGACTCCTCTAGTAACTAGAAAGGAGTTGGACCCCTTAAGTTTTGTAGTTCTAAACAGTAATTAATGTTCTTTTCTTCTTATTATGCATGGTAGTTAATTAATATTATTTCCATTATTTGTGATTGGCTGAAATATAGACTTAATTTGCAGAAATCTAATGAAATGGTAGTGCAAGAGAATGAGATGCAATTGCCAAACAGTATAGAATCCAGGGGCAGGGTAGGTGCATCTAACCTTGTTCCCTATGTAGTTCTTCATCCTGAGGAGCAATGGCCTAACCATTACCATCTTGAACAAAGTGTGCCATATATAGCAAAATGTCCTTCTAACATGGTCAATAATGCCAACAATTTTGCTCAATCAATAATGACAGTAGATGACGCGCCTATATATAGAGTATTGCCCTCGTCAAATACAGTGACATGCAGCCAACAACATTGTTGAAAAGAACAATGCATCCGCATATGTATGTAGCAGCATCAAGGCAGCAGATAGTGATGCATTATCACATTCATTCAATCCACTTTCAGCGATCTTGCATGGCAGTTATAATTTTAACCCGTAGATATGTAATTGCTTAAAGATCGAGAGACAACTTTTTGAGCCGTAGTTTGTTCTCTTTAAAATAATATATGTTTTGTGAATTTAATGTAAAGGGGTTTTCTACATTGGTAATTGGTGTTCATTGGCATAGAAAATAGTTACATTACATAAAGAATGGAGCGGTTAAATATTATTGGTGTGCAACCAGTGCCTTGATAATTTATAGCATCTTTTTTGATACATTCTGCACAAGTATTTTTTTTCAATTACTATTTTGGGTTACAATTGTTAGAATTAAGTTATTAACACGTTGGTAATTTATGGTATGTTTTGGCTAAAAAGAAATGTGAAGAAAGAAACAGGAAAAAAATAGCGAGACGATGTTTTAGGTTATTTGGTATAATAAAAAGTGAAAAGAAAGAAAAAAATGCACATATATAAGATGCATGACATAATTATTTTACATAAAATAAAAATTGTTATAAGAGACTTTTATGTTTTTATACTTTCTTAACCTTTTGTTCCTAACTTGGGCATATTAACCTTTTTAGTGAAATCATTAAAAAGTTTATTTTCATTTATTTTAATATTTCAGTTAATTTTACCCAACATGACTTGAGGTATATTACGAAGTTGTTATAAATACTAATCCAATAATCCTAACTACACCAGTCAGTACATACCAAAGTAAATCTCCAAATTCTTTCACTTTGCCTTTTTGCCTGTTCTAAAGGCCACAAGCTATAAGCAATGGCCAAATTCCCCACAAAGAACAAGGTTTCCGTTCAATCTCCAGCAGGTCGTACTGTCTTAGGGTCCTTCCGATTGATGATGACCCACTACTTTGTTATATAAACAAATGATTTTTTTTTTTATTTTGTCATTTAATATTTTGGTAGTTTGAAATGTGAAAAAAAATATTATGTTAAATATTGATGGAGGTCCATTGCAAGCTAAAGGTCTAGAAGATGAATTTGAAGCACTTCCTTTAGTGAGCTTTAAAGGACACATGACAAAAGTTAGAACCCAAGCCCTACAAGACCACATAAAAGCTAACTTGGACAAGCATGAAGAAGCACACCAACTCAAGAATAACAAGGACTGGATTTTGATGTCTCAAGTTGAATTTAATTCCATAAATTCCAACACTTGTTAAAAGCAAAAGTAGTGACAAATAAAAAGGTTTTTTTAGTGCAAATTGTGTAAAGAGGTGTAGGTGCACTTGTGTGTAATTTGTGTAGCACCTAATAAGCTTGTTAGCTGCACTAAAGGCTAAAATACTGCACCTTAAGGCTTAAAATATTGTACCTTACACAAGTTTGGTTCAGCCAAGTGTCACTTACATTTAGCTTACATGAGGCTTCATTAGTTTGCATTACAAGCTTCATTTCATGTGCATTTAGCTTGTAATTTTGTGGCCTATATAAGCTACCCCAAAAACTGAATGTAACACTTTTGATGTCATAATACAAATCTGAAATTTGTGTGAGAGTTTCTCTCTTATTCTTGTGCAAGAACCTCTTGTTTCTTATCAATGGCTTCCATATGCTATTGTGGCGATTCTTCCTAGACTTATTGGAGCTCTTCTCCATGGTGTCTTCCATCTTCATCCCTAACCTTTCTCCATCTTCCATTGCTGCAAATTAAAGCTTCCAACCTGCTATGTGTTTCACGTGAAGTTGGACAGCTTGTGTTCTTGAAAGATTCTTGAAGAGTGGGTTTCATTGCAAGGTAGATTTGGGAATTTAATGGATAATGAGTTCAACCATACATCATGTGGTATCTAAAGCCTAATCCTTGTGGAATTCTTCTTCAAGTTCAGTTCTTAGAACTTCTTCAAAGGTAAAAAAAACTTGCACCATTCGAAAATCTATAAATTTTTTCTTTTCCTAGTGTTCTTGTGTTTTTGTGAAAAATTCTTGGTGGTGTGGCCTTGTGTAGTGATCCACCCATAACCCTTGAGTCTTTCTTCAAGTTTTGTGAAATTCATGTCTTCATGTTCTTTATGTTTTTCATTTGTCCTTGATCTTTTTCTAATTTTCTAGCTTTGATTCCTGTCAACTTGTGTTAGTGTTTTTGGTGTTGTATGACCACTTGTTTTGATTCTAATTGTTAGATTCAAGTGATTGAAGAATCTCAAGAAGAAGAATTTTGATATTTGATTCATGCTTTGTAATTTTTATTTTGTTTGTTTAGTGTGGTTCATTAAAAGGAATAACCCAAAAATCCCTTTGCAGCTACTAATAAAACTAAATCAACATGCATTCATGCTTAGGTATAAAGTAATAACCATATGCATTGAGTTAGAAATGCATTGATGAGTTTCAAATATGCATAAAATGTTTTAAGACTGTAATAATCGATTACATAGGTTAATAATCGATTACATAAGCATTCTGCATAATCCTGTGTAGTATAGAAGGTGATTTAATCGATTACCAAGTAATCGTAATCGATTAAAAAAGGCTAGAGGCAGAAAGGGAAGCTCACTGGAATAATCGATTAAATCATGAAATAATCGATTACATTGATCATGCTTATTTTCCAGAACTGCTACGAACACTTTAATCGATTAAATAGTCGAATTAATCGATTACATTAGTTAAAATAATCGATTACAGTGACGTAATAATCGATTACAGTCTGTTAAATCTGTTTTTTTATAAATAGCATGCATTGACTCACAATCTGAGAGTTACATAATTCGAGAGCTTTCATTACAAAAGTGTATTAACATTCTCTGAGTGCTTTAATGTGAAGAAAGAGTCTTTTTCAATTGGGTTGTTCTTCAAATAGAGAATCATGAAGCTAGAGTAAAAGAAGGAGTTTTTTTAGTGAACATTCATGCATTAATCTGTTGCAAGATCATTCAAGACTGCATGTTCATTCAACATCACAGGTTTTAAATTTCGTATAATTCCTTTTCTGCTGCAAAAGGATTAAGGTGATGTCCTTCCTGAATCTTTAGTTTTATTATTTGGGAGATTTTATTTGTATTGTTTAGTTTGTGTTGAAACTATCCATGTAGCAAGTTAGAATTCTTTAAAGCATTACTAGATAGTGTTTCTAGTGGGTAGAACTGAGTGGTGTGCTCAGGTTCTAAAGTCTTTAGATAAATCTTAGTGTTAGATTTAGAATTTTGCCTAGGGTGGGTGAAAGAGACTTGGTTGATTGCTTGTAAAGAACTGAATCTTGTTAGTGGAACTCTAATCTGGTTTAGATTAGAAGACAACTGGATGTAGCCTCAAGTGGTTAGAGGTGAACCAGTATAAATTTGTGTGTAATTGTGTTTTGATTTACATTACATTCAATTGCTTGTGGTATTGGATTGTGAATCAATTCTGATTTTGTTTCAGCATAAGAGTTAAGTGATTGGAAAAGAGAATATTGCTTATTAAAAGTGTTTGGTTTAAAGATACGATCCATTGTTTATCTTCCGCTGAGTTTGAATTAGCAAGAAAAGTCAAAAAGTTTTATAAACCAATTCACCCCTCCCCTCTTGGTTTATTAGATTAGATATTCATTGTATTTACACTAATCTCATGTCTAAACTGAATTGAGTTGTTAGAAGAAAATTTTACACTTGTTATTCATCATTTTTCGAGATTCATTAAATTCTTTTAAGAATTCTCGAACTTTTACAAAAGGAAAAATAATTAAGTGCAGTCCAAAAAGTTTGTGAATTGGTGGCTGGAAAAACAATTAAGTGCAACCCAACCAAGTTGTGAATTGGTGGCTGGAAAAATAATTGAGTGCAGCCAAGAAATTATTGAATTGGTGGCTGGAAAATTCAAAGTAAAAACAGAATTTAGAAGCAAAGAAAGTTACAAAGGTTACAAGTTCAACAATTCCTTTGAACCACAAAACAAAGGAACTTGTATGACATGCAAACTTGGTGAAATTAGCTTCTAACAATTGAATTTGATTGGTATATCCTCCTTGTGCAGTTTGCTCCAGCCATTATCCTTGAGTTGTCTCATTAAATTCCACTTTTAGTTTGTGCTTTTCCAAAAATTTTGTTTTTGTTGCTTGTCTCTTAAAAATTCCAAAGTTTTGTCTTAGAGTTTTCTTGTTCTTGGACTCTTGAATCTAGCCTAGAATTGTTTCCTATTTCACTATAGTAAAGAAGCTTGATTGGATTGGAAGTTTTTGCTTAAGAACTATAAAGAGGAAAAATAGTGGTAAAAGGAAAGAGAGAACATTAAAGAAAGAGCCTAGATAAAGTGTGCAAACACGAGTGTGAGTGGAAACACTTAGAGAGTGGTGAAGATTTTCTTATATACTTGTGTTTTTGCTAACCATTTGTTTTGAAGGATGAGTTCAAGAGGAGAAGATTCTTGGTCACCTAAGACCTCTAGGTTAATGAAAGCCATTACAAAACAAATGGAAGACTTATAAACCAAGATGGATGCCAGATTTGAAGAGTTGCAAAGAAAGAGTAATCCAATTGGAATTGTGGAGGGAGAGGCTCATGGTAGTAGGAGGTTGAGTGAGTATGCTTCCTGTCATGGAGGAAATTATGGAGATGAGGAGAATGAGAAGGGGGATTGGAGAGAAAATAATAACTGGAGAGAAAACAATAATAGGAGACATAATCCTAGAAGGCAAATAGAATGGAGGTTGAGGAGAGAAGAGGGAGAAGGGAGGAATGGAGGATTGAGTGGAGTAAAAATAAAAATTTCAAAGTTCCTTGGTGATTATGATCCCGAAGTTTACTTTGAGTGGGAAATGAAAGTAGAATAGAAGGCAAATAGAATGGAGGTTGAGGAGAGAAGAGGGAGAAGGGAGGAATGGAGGATTGAGTGGAGTAAAAATAAAAATTTCAAAGTTCCTTGGTGATTATGATCCCGAAGTTTACTTTGAGTGGGAAATGAAAGTAGAATA
>QARZ01040400.1:6136-16361 GCA_013407115.1 Glycine latifolia
CATAAGATAAATTAATGCCAAAAAAATATGTAAATATATAAGGCATTTATCAACCATTCATGGCACATTAGATCATAAGTTGCAAACTTGGCAACCTCTATATATCATGATATATCATGTCATCGTTAGTACACATCTCGAACACCTCTTTTGAAATCTTAGTTGATGAAACCATATAAGTGATATATTTCTAAAAATGATAAAAAAAAAACATGTTTTAAATATGGGAGAAATTTGTCTTATTTTTAAGGACTAAAAACATATTAAATCATAAAAACTACTAAAAAAAAGACAAAAAAAATTAAATGAAGAACAAAATATTAAAATTTACATTTTATGAGACCAAAACTGAAATTTAATCGAGACTTTGAGAATAAATACTTTTTTTAAAATGATACAAACAATATTATCACGCGATTGCATTATAATAGTATTTTACGTTATTATCATTGTCATCACTTACTAACGTTGCTTGATAAGATAGGCTAAAATTTTATATGGAAAATTTTCAAAGAAAAATGAATGGTCAATATATTTTAGAAGGATTAAAAGTGAAAAAAAATTGATATTTAAGCCAAAAATCAAAATCTAATTGTGAAACAAATGAAAATTTTTAAAAATAAGGTAACAAGGGAATTTTTTATATAAATAGATAGTTAACTACTCTTAACTTATTGAACCACACCTAAATTCTCGTATACAACTCACAGTGTCTAGGCCCCATGATATTCCCAGGTAGGTAATCTGCAAAGAAAAAGTGGGACCCGAAGGGTTTTCTTCTGTCCTCATGATCATCTTGCACTAAATGGGATATAAATTAATCCATCAATCGAAAGGTTTTTTTTTTTTTTTATCATCAAACAACCAAAGCTTTAGTCATTCATGCATTCTGTTGTTCCTCAGTGTGGTCCCGTCTCCACGTACTCTTCCATGCCATAAAAACCGTCCTTCACAATTCACATATCAGAGACCACACGTTGAGTGTACGTACAGTGCAAACAAAATTAACTATCTTATATATTTGTAAAATAAGACACAACTAGAATGGGGTTATTAGGCTGTTTTAGTCTATTATAGACCAAAGGAAGTGCAATGGTAAGGTATATGATCAATGACGGGGTGTACCTTCGCACCAAAATTAATTACTATAATTATTGGTCCCTATCACATTCGCAAGTAGGTTTTTGATATCTTAAATTAGTGTGCAAGTGATCAGTGAGCCGCAAGTTATCGTTCAACTCGCACACCATAGCACATGCAGATGATCATACGGATTTAAGGCTCAAAACTTTTAATTTGAATGAGGCTTAATTATATTACATATATACAGGCTTTACATAATTAAATTGAAGTAAATTAAATAAGAGCTTTGTACAAAGGTTTAGACTATCGAAGGTTGAGGGTATATTCTTCACTTTGATCTTATGCTTGACGTTTCCATTATAATATGTTTATTTGTTAATTTAGAGATAAATACATGAATTATTATACATTCTTTATTACTTATTTTTCATTTTTACGGATAAATAAAAAGAGAGAGAGAGAGAGAGAGAAAATACTCTTGAGTGTTTCCTTTTTAATTAGCTGAAAATTGAAGAGGAATTTAACGAGGTCGTTTCATTTAATGATTGAAAGAAATGTCGCAAGCATCAATAAAAGCTATTAGCAATATACACAATGACAGTTTCAAACAATCGATAAAAAAAATTACCATTTAATATTTGCTAATATGAATGTTTTTTTTTTTAAATTGCTAATATGAATATTTGAACCTAAATTTTTTTAGTATGGACGGCAAAGCCAAGAGGATAGGGTTATATCCGGAGTTAATACAATGGTGACCTAACTGTTTCTTACAATTAATATATTGATATTGATTTTATTCTAATGAACCCTATTAATATTCATAAAACGATAGGAACCTACCTCCACTTTCCATATTTTATTACAAGAGCCTGCTTTGCAGGTAGTAGGCTCTGCTACCATTATTTCCTTATTATATGTGCGCCATCATAGAATTAATGCATTGCCTTACAGACAAGTACGTAAAATATAATAATAATAATAATAATAATAATAATAATAATAATAATAATAATAATAATAATAATAATAATAATATAAAGTTTACAATCTCGTATGATAAGTTGAATTAAGTTAGTGGATACTTTTCTTAGGAATTGAAAAAAAAAAGTTAATGAATACTTATGAGATACTATTAAATTCATTAAATAATGATACATTGTCACATTTTTTATCATAATTAAAAAATGGCGTGTCTTTAAAATAATTTATTAATGCTTGTTTTAGGAGAATTTATTAAGGCTTTAAAATCAAAAGGTTTTTTAAGATTTTAATATATTAAAAGTTACACTTTTTACATTTTTTTTATTCATCTGCAAGTGACATTCGTTAACATGATCCCAATGCAACAACATTTTATTTTTATAATCAGTTCAAAGCTTAATAAGTAATAAATAAAATTAATGAAAACAGGTTCCCGTCATTTGTATACCAAGAAAACAGGTTCCCTTCACTGTACACGTGACATAACATAACGCTAATTGTAAATTTCCTTCCTGTCATGTCCTCTCACATTGAAGTTTGAAGATTCATATATGTATATATTTCATCCATATATACATCAAACGCAGTTTAGAATTAAGTGCTTCTTTCTGAAATGTGGTACACTGGTAGATGTATGCTAAGGTAGATTCTGAATTTTCTGACAGTTTTCTAAAATGCGAGAAGTGAATGAAACTGGGAAGACATAAATGAAGGGAGCGCAAGGTGGGTTGGGAACATTTAACAGAGGAAAACCCTGCTGGTGGGAGATTGATGACGAAGAAATCTGACCAAGAAAGCAAGGGTTGTTTCAAGTTGGTCACTGTTCAAGTCTGCATTTATGTGAATTCAAAGTTGTTATAATGAAGGCAGGTGAACTTGTTTGAGATTGAACATTGTAACCCTGTTCCTTTCTCAACGCCTTTAATTGCTCCGGTAGGTAGGACCCTTTTTTTCTTCCTTTGGTTTAATTTGATCAGTTTCTTCGTTTCCAATTTTATCATGTTCACTATTTCAAATGTGTTCTTTTCAATGCAATGAAGAGAAGGAAAACAAATAATAGAGAAAAATACGAAAAATAAAAATAGAAGAGAAATTAAATAAAAAAAAGTAAATTAAATGAAAATATAAAATTTGTACCCTACTGATTGTATGACCGAATGTTTTTACATATTCTTGATAGTCTCTTTGTACTTCTGCGTCCAAAGATGTGAGATTGTATATCCTTTTGATTGTATGTCGACGGAACGTGACTCAGTTGTCAACTGAGCCTTTGAGGAGTCAATGTTAAGGTCAAGACTTTAACATTATCCCAAGTTCAAGTTGCATGTTACAGGTACAATTGTCTAACGGGTGTATCTAGAGAACTCAGGCAACAACTAAATGGTGATGCACGGAGAATTACTCACAGGAAGATCACAACAACCCTAGGTACCAGGGGGATATTATTCAAAATTGGACCTAGAAGATGGTAGCTAGGCTACAATGCAAACTTGAATGCTTTTAATTACTAGCTCTCCTAAGTTCCAGCAAAGATCTAGATCTATATAAGAACAAAAGTAAAGTGGAAAAAATTCAGTTTGTTTTTTCTTTATAGAGACTACATATATGTCTCATGTAAAACAATCTTGTCAACTAAAATAAATCACTTAAAGTATTTAAAATAATGTATACTCAAGATTTAATAAACTTAACTATAAAGTTTTATTTCCTCTATTCCATTATAATTAATGTCATATATTATTTTATACACAGATCAAGAAAAATCAATCAATAAATAAAATAGAATGATAAATTTACAAAATTAACCTTATTATTATTATTTTATTTATTTTGTTTTGTAGTCTATATCATTAATATTATAAGGAAAAAGTGAAAAACAATAATTAATATTACATTGAAAAATTAAAATAATCATGTTGAAATAAATTTTTTCTTCTTACACAACTATTATTATGGGACTAAAGGAGTACAATATATATATATATATATATATATATATATATATATATATATATATATATATATATACTTAAATTCAAAATAAACAAGTGCTTAATTTCTTACATGTCCATCTTTTATTGCCGTTTTCTAATTTAGCTATTTTCAATTCTTGTCTTTCAGTCCTGCTTCTTTAATTAGCTTGTATTAATTGTGCTCCCACCATTCGATCGTTATCTTGACTCCTGCAACTTTTTAGTAAGAACACTCACGATTGTTAAGAACACGAAGAAAAAGGCAAAGCAATGATGGAAAATTAAACGCAGGATTTTTTTTTTAAACTCAAACTTAGGATTTTTATTCGACTTGCAGTATGCATAACGAATATCTTTTTGACAAGCAACAAGCTTCTTCGATTATAAAAAATAAAAATAAAAAGAAAGTAGCAAGCTACATGGTGTTAATTTAGCGATCCATTTGGGGCCCTTCCTCAAATTTATTTAATATATTGGTGACTAATTACAAATAAATGTCAACTGCAAAACAAATTTTATATGTTTTGGCACATCTTGCCCAACACCTATTTTTTAATCTTTTTTTCTAAAAAGAATAATGACTTGAATATCTTACTGAATCATAAAATGGATTTTATATTTTTGAATAATAAGATATAATCACGTTAGAGAGGGAAAAATATGTAATTTTTATCATAGAAGAATTCACATGATTAGTTATATGATCAACTAACAATTTTTTTTATAAAACAATGTATATATATTTTTTAACTTAATCATATCTTACTATTTATTTAAAAACAAAGGAGGGAATCCAAATCCTTATAAAATTAATGAGAAGGGAAAATAGAAAGAATATATATTGTTCATGTGAATTATTATTACAAGCTAGGTTTATTTATCATGGGAAACACAACTGAATTATAAGATATAATCACGATAATGAGATCATAGTAGTTTTAATATTTTATATTAAATTGCATGCATATATTGATAATCTCGATTAAAATATGACACGTTACATTAGATTTCAAGCCATACCATGCGATCAACCATTATTGTATGTTCAACCATGCACGTACAACCCTACATTTGTCTCGTTGTCGTCTTTTGCATGATTCAGTTGAATATAACGACGATTGCATAATTGTTTTGCTGTTTCAGGGAGACAAATGCATAAAAGCAAAATTGTCAATATCTTGAGTTGAAGTGGGCATGTATCTATGAGCATGAAATGCAGCTGCAGGAATCAGGGGAGGAGAAGGGGAGTGGTTGTTCAAAACATTTATTTGGGAGAGAGAAGGAACAATTAATAAATTTTCTTTCATTTTTTTTTTGGGGGGATGACTCGTAGGACTTGGTTGATTTAATGGTGATCGAGGGAGTTGAGAGCCTTTACTTCTAATGTGTTATAAATACCATATGTCATCCACGGATGTGGATCAGTTCGTTTTAATGGCTGAAAAGGGTGTTGATGGCTTTCAAGTTTTTAGAATGAGTAAACTCCTAAAATTCGTATCTAAATTTTTTTAAAACAAATGCTTAGTAACTAGTATCTTATTATTTGTTTTTTGTTGGACATCATTAATATCTTTTATAAGAGAAAATTTTACTTATCGATTAAAATAGTTATAAATAATAATAATATTATTTATAATATTTAATGTTGTTATATATTTAGAAATTGAATTCGAATTTGAGAGTAATGATTGAATTGTAACATCATTAACTTGATTTTTAATATAAATATTTTATTATTATTGATTCTTTAATCACGCAACATCCAAAATTTTAATTTATTCTTATTATGTATCAAGAGAATATAAAAAAAAAATTATGATATCTAATAATGACTATAACTATTAGTTATATTAATCCTCTTCAAAGATACAACTAGAGAGTAATTTATTGCTTAAGTATAAATGCAACAAACATTTTGTTATTCTAAAAAAAACTAATAATTTTAGCATTCCACGTTGTTATTTTTTAAAAATTTGGATTTTTAGTTTTTTTTCTTCTTAATGAACTACTAGTTATTGGGGGAAGTTGGAATTATCATCCACATTAAATAACCATTGTCATCCGAAACCTTCCCTTCAACTGTATAGACTCCCAACATTTATGACCCGTGTCATACATCTCCTCCTCCCCCTTTCCCACCGACTTTCATAATCACAAGTACCAAATTAATTTATAACGTGTCAAGTCATGAAGGAGCATAACTAATTTAATTTACACTAAGATTATAGTGTTGTTTTATTTTGTGGGTGCTACATATACTATATAGTTAATGGTGCTGTAAAAGGCAAGCAAAGAAAGTATAGGAATTTAATTTGACTCACATTTTAATAGGTAATTAAAGAATCAATAATATTTTTTTAAAAATTAAATATCACGTTAAAGATATATTAATATATCAGATATAATATTTTCTAAAACAAAATAATTCTATTAAAATTTCTTAATCAGTATGTTTAATGCACGTTAGATTGATATTTTTACCTTTGACTTAATACCTATTGTTTAAAATTTCACACATAATATAATCTAACAAAACTTTGATGTGTAGGCGTGGAGTTACGTATCAAGGGGTCCTTTAAAGGTGAAATCATGATTCATTTATTATATGATCTTCACCCCCAACTCTTCGCAAGAGTACTTTAGAAGCAGAAAAAAGTGCATGAACCCATTTTTCCTTACGCAAGAATGAGGTAATACTAGTAAAACCGAACTCCTAGCGTTTTGATCAAATAATAATAAATAACTTAATTACTTAAGATGTGAAAACGTGTACTATGAAAGGGTAGCCAAGTTGGAAAGCATGTCATAGACGTACATAGGTAAAGACCACCAATTTTGACACTTCCACCTCCCAAGTGCTGCCACCTACTATATAACCACCTCAAACTCATTACACATTTCGCTCACTCTCTTCAATATTGAAAGCTATGGTTTCCTTTCACAAAGCTTTGGCAGAGACCCCAATGACAGAAGTTCCACCAGAATTTGAAGCTCCACCAAAGAAGAGAAAGTGGGAAGGGGAGACACTCACTGAAGAATTCTTCAAGCATGATCCAACAGATGAGAAGAGAAAATCCATCTTTGGTATAGAGCTACATCTAGAGACACCATTGCCTTCACATAAATTGCAACAATACCTCACTATTCAGGTACGATATATAATAATATGTTGTGTTTTTTTGTTTTTTGATAGACATATAATATAATATGTTGTCAAACTTTATACAAGGCTATCTAGCCTCTTTTTTTTGGTTGAACTCAGGTCTATTTCTTAGTCGAGAGCTAGATACTAGTTCTTGGAGATATTGAGATTCATTTATAAGGAGTTTTCTTTTAATAGATGTTCCATACATATTGACATGAGGATGAAACTTTTGACTACATGTTTAAGAGACACAAATATCTATCAACTACATCACACCATGTGTCGACAGAAATTTATCAAGCTTTGTATTCTTAGTTTGGTTCTCATAAGTTAATATAATATTTCGTTATTTTCATGCAGTCAGGGCAGATACACTTGTGTAACACAGGGATGAGTATGATGAAAACACTAGACTTTGAGAGAAACTCTGACCCTAAAGTACCATCACTTGGCCAAATGAGTCTAGACCTTGAGCTGTCACTGAAGAAAAAGGAAGATGGTTATGACACAAATGAGAAGAAGAATCATGGTTCCACAGGGAGTGCTTTGGGTGAACGTGATTTGATGATTGAATCGAGCTACAAGTGTAAAAAGGATGATTCGTTTGTTTTAACTCGACCTCCACCATCGTGGCTATCATCAGAGGGAGATGACGATCACAAAGAGATGATTGCAATGGTTTGTACGAGGTGTCACATGTTGGTAATGTTGTGCAAGTCTTCCCCAGCTTGTCCTAATTGCAAATTCATGCACCCACTAGATCAGAACCCTTCAAAATTCTTGAAGAGGAAGAAGGTTCAGCCTCTCTTGTGCTAATTAACTAGGAATGCACGTGGTGCAGATACACGGTTTAATTGAAAATTCTCAGGTGTATGTAGCACATGGTCCAAGCTTGTATTATCTGTTGAATTACCCCTTGAATATATGGTCCAAGTTTCTTTATAGTTTAGTTGTGTTCATTAAAAACAAGGGGTGGTAATTAACCTACTTCGACGTAGTGGTGAATTTAACTGTTAGGATGAGTAATGGGTGATTCATAAGAGACTAACCTAATGTTATCATAATCATATCTATGTACATATATATAAGTGTTGTTGATCATCTTAAATTTATGTATGCTGTTTTGTATATAATAGTAGAATTTAGCTAGGTAGGTTCTTTCAGGATTTGAAATCAAGCATGACCATTTTCTCTGAAGGGCTCTTAATTAGCTCTCATAACAGCACGGTTCTTCAAGTTGTAACAAATGTTTCTATATTATCATTTTCTTTTCCAGTAACGAGAACAGAGAATATTCGTCATATTTTTGTATTAATGTGCAAAAGAGTTACCATTGTCATTCAGTTAAGTTACTAGTTATTTCTATTGTCTTCACTCTCCATGCATGTGTGTGATGAGTACAGATCGAGTAGAAAAGTTAGATACTGAATTTGAAGGGTTTCTTCTTGTTTTTCTTGAGACGCGTGTATATAGTGGTACTTAAGAATTCTTTTTGTTCTGTGTGTCCAATGAAAGAATAGAAGATAATTGATGTAATTAAAAATATGGACATTATTTGAATATCACTGAAATGAGAGATTCTGCAAGAAAAAGTTATCGGCCGAACATTGAGAAAATGCTTGAGTAATCTCTATAACATTATTTGTTTTTTCCCTCTCTCCGTCAGCACAATAATCATCTTGTCCCAAACTTTTCTTTTTCTTCTCACATCTCTTTTTGTTAGATAAAAAAAGTCTAAATATGTCCCGGTAGTGTTATATATTTGATTTTTATTTTTTTTTATTCCTGATAATTTTTTTAATTTTTGATATTTAAAAAGTTTTATTTTTATCCTTATCATTAGAATTTTTTCGTTAACTAATAATATCATCGTTAACTTTTAAAAATACGATTTGATTTGTGATGATTTCAAAATCATCGGTATTCATTTAAAATTTTAAATTACAATTACTAAAACCGCTAGAATTAATTAAGCGAGAAAAAACTATCTAATTGTTTAAACGAGAGAGGAAAACATTATAAAAAAAACGTATGCATATCAACAAATACCTAATCTAAAACCCCCAAATCTAGAAATTCCACACCAAACTTGCAACACAACCCAAAAGAAAACGAAAAGCAACAGAGAACCCAAGCCACATCAATTACCCTATCCTTTGTCGGATGCATGACTACAATGGTGGCGTTCGCAACTGCCACTGAGTTGGAATAGTGTCGTTAAAATGCTGGCAATCATTGCGCGTCTTCTTCCACCATCTGTAGCCACCGTAGTCTCAAAGTCGCACTGCCTTGGTGCGAAGTCGCACTATCATTGTGCCGAATCGCAAACCCTCCTCTTCTCTTACACAAGCGTTGGTGCATGTTTAGTTACTCTAAGGTTTAGTTTTGAGCAATTAATGGGCTTTGCTGGGCTTTTGGTTTGGGCCACGGGTCACGAAGGCCCTGAGGTGGTGCAAGAGGTGCGACGATGTTAGGGTTGAGCGTAGGCAGAGCGTGGTGGTGCTGGTAAAGGTAATGTCGATGTCAGATCTGGAGGTGGAAGAGGGTGGTGGAGTTGATGCGCAACCAGATCTAATGTTTAAGGGGATTCCAATAATAGTGATGGTTGTTGATGGCGTTGGCAATGCGCGTGGATGCTGGTTGGTGGCAATATTTGATGATGAACAGCGGTGGTGACGGTGGTGTTTGATCTGTTTGTATTGGATATCCGTTTTGATTTTGTGTTTGTAATCAAGAAAGTTACGTCTATTTTATTTATTTTTATTTTAATTAATTCTGGCGATTTTAATTTAGTTGTCATAACTGTAATTTTAATTTTAAAATGAATATTAGCGATTTTAAAACCATCACAACTCATATTTGTAAAAAGCTAACAGTTACACCATTAGTTAATAAAGAAATCCTAACAATACAACATGGATAAAAACAACTTCTCTAATATCTTGGAGAAAAAATAATTTTGTTTATCAGAGCTCAATAACAAAATTCAAGTATATATATATATATATATATATATATATATATATATATATATATATAT
>QARZ01040400.1:26910-46627 GCA_013407115.1 Glycine latifolia
GCATTCTGCCAAATTATTTGACTGGACGTGGCATTTTGAAAGTTGTCTCTATTTTGGGTATCTTATTTTAATAATAATATAGTATTTATAATTAAACTTATTATTAACATCAGTATTAATGATCGTTGGATTTTGATTGGTTGGTGCATGAGAAATGAACAAAATTGACTTTGTTGTTGTTGATTTTATTAAGAAAACTGTTATGGTTATAAAGCATGACGTATCACGCATATAAAGCGTTACGGTTAATTAAATTTAATTAACTAATATTTATATTAAGAACAGTAGCCTAATTTTTTTTGGTGTAGGAACTATAGCTAATTAATTGTCAGTAAATTTTAAGGGGTTTAAAAAGTGGAATATATAATTGCTACTTTTAGAGGGTTTAAGTGCAATATAAGTTAAAGACAATTTTAAATAAACATTGCAACTGTCAAATGCAAGCACTTTATCTTTTATATATATATATATATATATATATATTAAAATTGAAATATTTATAATAGAAAATTAAGTATTTCTTCAATTTTATATGAAAGAGGATTTACTATTTCAATATTTAAATAAAAAATTATTAACAAAATAACAAATAACTAATAGTAATATATTTAACAAAATATTCATAATTAGTGCTAGTATAATTTTGAACAGTCTTACATTATTCTTTATACATTTTAAAAAAAATCAAATTTATATATGTTGTTTATAATAGATGGCCCTAGAACTCATTATTACGTAGGAAGCAGTTGAATTCGAATTTAGGAATGTATCGAAATATCAACTTTTCCCCGTCTCAACAATAGGGCATTATATATAGGTTGAGCTTTATCTAAAGGTTTAATTATAGAAGGGTTTAATTCGTATCTTGAGGGAAATATTATTCAATGTAATGGTAAAATTATACAAGTATTTTAATAGGTATATACTGAAAATTAGTTTTATACCGTTATTTAATTATAAATTATCATTTTAATTTAAGATAATTATTTTAAAAATTAACAAATTTATCACACATAATAGGTGGATTGTGATTAGATAATTATGTAAAATTTTCTACACTGTTAATGTATAATTTGTTTTCTCACTATATGATTTTATTATAGTAAATTTTAATTTAAATATCTTTTTTATGTTTGTCTCTTTTCAAATTAGTCCTACCATTAAATTTTATTATAATAAAATATTTATTGATATTTTATTTTACAAACATAGAAAATATGAAATAAATATAAACTTAACTTACTAAATTAGTCCCATAGTTAAATTTGTAAGAATATTTTATCATTAAATTATAATGTTTAAGGCCAGGATGTATTTGATAATAAATTATATTTTTCGAGAATTAGTTTGATATTAAATATATTTTTCGAGAATTAGTTTGATATTAAATTGTTTGTAAAATTAATTTGTTACACTTTTACATATTTAGAAACTAAATTTAAAATTTTCATTATGCAAAGACTAATTTACCAGTATATATATCACATTTTCAAAAACAAATTTAACTATTTATGATAACTTATCATATAAGATATGACATATTGGTGAATTTTTTTATATATAAATAAGTAGAAAATTTTACACAAAATTTAGGGACAGAATTTTTTCTAAAGGTTTTTTAATCAAAATTAATGTTTCTTTTACATAACTAATATATATTTAATTGCATTACATAAAATACAAAATAATTTTTAAATTTCTTTTCATATCAAAATTTTCTTCATTTTTAAATTTGAAAGAATAAAAATTATATTTTGGATAACTATATATTGTATTTATATTATGTTAATTCATATTTATATTCATCCGAACGAGTATCCATATTAGGAAAATCTATTTAAGTGATATTTTATTTATTTATAATCATTGGGTTTTTATTTTTTTTAAGAGACACTTATATATTTATATTTAAATTTAATGTGTATAACTTTTATATGAATGATGTTTATATTTTTTATGCTAAAAAATTCTTCATTTTTTTTTTCAATTTGAAATGATTAAAAATTATACTTTTTTTTATCTATTATATATTTTGTTTATGTTGCATTAATTATATTCTATCACACAGGTAACCAAGGACAAATGCATTAAGATAATTAATTTCTTTTATGATCATTAGTTGCTTAATGTTAAGAGACTCTTAATTCTTAAATATCTATGTTTAAATTTAATGTATACAACTTTATATGAATGGTGTTTAAATTTTTTTATATAAAGATTTCTTTCATTTCTTTATTTGAAAGTATAAAAAATATAATTATTTTACTGAAAAATTATATTATTTTAAATTGTTATATGTTATATTTATATGTACTAACTCATCTCTATATCCATTCATTACATGGATATCCACTAGGACAAATTCATTTGGATATTAAATTTTCTATAATCATTAATTTTTTATGTCA
This sequence comes from Glycine latifolia, assembly GCA_013407115.1. Taxonomy (NCBI): domain Eukaryota; kingdom Viridiplantae; phylum Streptophyta; class Magnoliopsida; order Fabales; family Fabaceae; genus Glycine; species Glycine latifolia. Next base: position 29,319 of record QARZ01040400.1, read on the forward strand.
AAGAGACTCATAAATATTTACATTTTATATAAATAACTTTTATTTAAAAGATGTTTATATTTATTTTTATATTAAAACATCCTACATTTTTTTTAGTTTGAAAGCATAATTTTTTTAAACAATTATATACTCTATTTATGTTGTGCTAATATATTTAAATTCATTATCCATTGAAATAACTAATTTTTTGTAATCAATTTTTTTTATGTTTAGAGAGTCTTATATATCTATGTTTAAATTTAATTTATATAACTTTTATATGGATGATATTTAAATTTATTTTTAAATCAAATTATCACATTTTTTTTAATTTGAAAGTATACAAATTATATTTCAAAACTATTAAATTCAAGTAAACTTTATCACTTTCTTTATTATTGTTTATGTTTATTTTCATGTTTGGACAAATCATATTATATAGATAACATAAATTAAATAACATGCTTGATATTTTTAAGATAAAACCGTAACATGAATTGGATAAAAAGAAAAGAAAAAAAAATGCCATATTCTTTAATAGATGTCCATGCATATTATTACAGTTAAATAAAAAAATAAAATCCAAATAAAAACATTCAAAGTTCAAATTCTCTTTTATTAAAAACAAAAAAACTTAATCTCACTGGTGAAAAATCTAATTATATCTATCAAAAGGAGAAAGCTGGCGCGGGAAGAGAGAAAGTTAGTTACGCCTGGTGGCATTTTTCATTTGAATGCGCAGCTGCAGAGAGAGGAAATGGAAAAGGGTGCGAAATCGGAAGCAGCGGCCTCACTGCGTCGCTGTGCAAAAGCTGCATTGCTTATCCATAGCTTGAATTCCACAATCTCCCAAGATCAAGTCCTTATTCTAAACCCTAAACCCTAATCTCTCTCTCTCTGTGTTTATGTTTTCCTAATTAATTAATTAATTGATCGATTTGTTTTAGAAGTGGAAGAGGGAAATCCATGACCTGAAAATTGAATTGCTGAAGGAGCGTTTCATGAGGAAGAAGATGAAGCTCTGCGCCATCACGGAGTTGTTCGTTCAGCTCCTCTTGTTGCTCTCCGTTTGGAACTTCGTCCTCCTCTACTTTCTTTGATCTGTTCCTCTGCGTTACTACTTCAGAGAGTGCTCTTCTTCTCTGCTCTGTACTAGTTCCGCTTACGCAGCTTTTAAACTGCTTTTGCTGGTTGATGACTATAAACGAATCGTTAGTTGTAAAATCAGGCTTTTTCGTTTTTTCTCAAAGAATCACGGCATTTGTACATGTTAATGGATCATGTCTTTGAATTGAATCGGGTTTTGAATTTTGATTAAAAAGTGTTGCTCTGATTTTGGATTTTATTTGTGGTGACCCAGTTTCTTGTTTTGAATGTGAGTAATGGGCATTTGATTTTTCGTTGTCATGTGAATTGAATGACGGAAATTTTAGTTGTATTTATAACTGGAAGCCAGGTCGTTAGAACTTTGACGGTTTGACCTGATCATTATGATTTGTGATGTTTTTGTTGAATAACAGTGACCATGTATATCACTTAAACTCTTCGTACTAAATAGTTTTTAGCATAGTTTTTTTTTTCTTCCTTTCTTTGATTTTAGAGTTTAACTTTCAAAAACTACAAGTGTAAAAGATTTTTATATTTTTAATTAATCATAAATCACTCTAGATATGGTTTTCAAAATAAGAATTAGAAAACCCGACAATGTTATCAAATCTATTATTAAAAGACAATATATAAAAACCTTTACACTATCATTATATTTTAATTAAATTATTTTTTTTGTAACTAAATCCGTTGAAATTTATATTGAAGCAAAACGATTTTAAATTTTGTCAAGCTTATTTTATTAGTTTCAATTTTAGGTTTATTAAATTGTAATTATAACAATTTTCACTTTGACTCAAACTTTAAGGAAGTTGACTGTTAAAAAGGTTTTAAAAGATAAATTAAAAAGGGTACGAAGTTATAGAAAAGATATTGCATTTAATTACTAAAAAAGGTCGCCGTCATGATCAAGAATAGTGAGAGAAAATGGTTGAAAAAAAAGCAGTAGTCTGATATTTTGTTTCATAATGACCCTAAATGGGTCAAAACTCAAAATTATCCAATAAACTCCTTATTGCGAATGATGACGTCATTCTTTTTTCTATTTTCTAGAAAAATTAATATTTACAGTTTATGTTCTATATCATGAAAGTATTATGTCATGTTTGTCATTTACAATTACAAAACCATCTACAAGACCGTTCAACAGAGACAGTTCAAACAGGAGTACTTCTTTGAATTAACAAATTATAAGGGGATTGCATCTATCTGTTATTCTGTCGTCGGCAGCAGTAGATCCAAACCTGCAGAAACAAAATGTCTTTCAGCTTGATGCTTTTAATCTTCAATCCGTTTTCAAACCCATTAACATCGATTAAATATGGAAAGCAAAAGAATACAACAAGAAGCCAATCAATTGGTCCATTGGTACAAATTAAAGAAATGAATTGCTGGGTCACACGTTAATTCCCTACTCTCAATTCTCAAACACTAATTGGTATCAAATACATGCACTCAGAGAAAGATGGCCGAGAGAGATATACATATGTTAAGTTAAAATAAAATTTTGGTCCAATAGTTGACACTAGTTGGTTTAGTCTCTATATGAAAAACTATACATTTTTTATTCTTTCATGGAAAATTTCTACAAATTAACTTCCACCATTTGTTGACAATATAATGGTCTGGAAGTATTTTTTATATGGACTAAATAAAAATAATGTGTTAAGTATAGGGATCAAAATGTGGAAATATTTTATGAAACGAAGTATAAATTTGTTTCAACAAGAGACTAAAATTAAAAACTTTATCAATTATGACAGTGTAATGTCGGCAATGGGCAAGACCATTTGGTAAATATTTTTTCAAATACTTTACATCTAAGGATTAAAAGGAAAAAAGATGTACTAACAATTATTAAAACAAGTGACAGAAAGTATTTAACAGGATAGTCATGAGATCTGTCAAGTTTCAACAATACTAAGAAACTATGATAAGACTGCTAAATTTCAACTCAGCTTGGCTATTTTTAAGGTTCAATAAAATTGCATCTTCATGTATCACTTTATGGAAAAATAACATTCAAGAAAATAGCAGTCCATGGCCAACTGAAAATCATAAAGCAGTCATCAAGTAAAACAGGGACGGTCACTGAAGAAGACTACATTTTTATGAACCAAAAGAAAGCCTTTAATTGACTGTTTATGCATTAGCTAATTTTCCAGAACTCAATTTGAGGAAGCTATGATTTGCATAATGTAACACAAACATGCAATTGCTCCTAGAAAACCAGTCTATTAAAAAATTTCTTGTTCATCAATCATCAATCCATCATGTGGTTGCTTGAGGACATAAGACATAAAGAATACATGTTTCTGCAGATATACTGTCATCAAAGGTCCAATATCTTTCTAGGTTTCAGGGAGTCAGAACGTGTAAATGATAAGGAACAAAAGTGATTGAATCTAAGTAACAATGAATTCAAGGTATTTATTCCCTGGCAGAGGCTATGGCTGAGAGTCTGAGACAACAGATTATAGAATTCCAGGGAACAGTTATTAGTAAGTAATAGCATGGAGTCTATCTCAATTTTAGCATTTGTAAAAACACTGCATCACCGAGACAGAATTAGGAAGCTCTGGAATGGCTTCAGTACTTTTATCTTGGCTTTTAGTAGGAGGAAGCATCACATTTCAAAGGAAATAAAATTAGGATTACTGTAAGTCAGTGTCTGATTGTAAATACCTCTAATCAAATGCATAGGGATCATCTGCATATGGATTAAGAGACCCTTCTGAAAACAAATCACCGATATTTGAAGGATGAGGATGGCCTCCTCCTTTGACGCTCTGCATCTGTGATATGTAATATAGAGTATTAATTACTACAGCACACCAGGAAACAGCATAGCATATGCAAAAACTCTTATATGTTACCATAAACAAAAGTATGTACAAAAATTAATATCACATCAGCTTATCCTATGTTCTTTTAGAAACAAAAGGGGAAAAAGAAACTTTCAGGATAAACCCTTCGTGTTTTTGCTTTTAATTATACCATATCAGTAGAGCATTAGATGAAACAACTCGATAAATATTGTGGCAAAGCAATTGGACCTAGAGAAGCATAAGATTCTTATAGAACTAATTACAAATCTTTCAATTTAATAAGAAAAGATAAATAGCTTGACCATTAGATAATCAACATGGAAAAGACTGAAAACTAAAAAATAGTAACCGGATTAAACATAATTTTTTTAAACTAATAAGATCATATTATCTCCTAGCGTTATCATTTCTGGTATCATCAGAAAGAATAGTGTAACAATGAAGATTAAGTGAGTATTGATGTGTGTTTGTAAAAATTGGTTTTGGATCAACCTACTTTTGTAAAATTGATTATGGTTAAAATTGAGTTCGACATAACTTGATTTTTATTTGGATAACGAAGCGTATATCAGAAAATTGATTTTTACAAAGAAATTGTTTGGATGCTTTTAATCAAAATTGTTTTTGAATATGTAATTACCAAAATGAATTTTAATGTACATGTATACTTCTTTTCTATTATAATTAACTATTTTGATATATACATTAATAAATTAAAAAAAATAGACTTGCAGTGCAGTATTTTTACACTTCATGTTAATTATTAAACAAAAAGTATATATATGCATAATATTTTAAAACACTTCAAAGTTATCATTAAAAATTTATCTGCTAATACGAAAAATGTGAGAAAAGAGAACAAAAAGATAGAGAACAAATACGATACAATTCAAAAATGAAAAGTCTGATTTATCTGCTATAGTCCAAAATGTATCATTTAAAATATTAGTCCACCAAAGCAATGTTCCCAACTTGACGATCGAGGACAAATACAATACAATTAAAAAATAAAAAGTTTACTTTATCATTGTCATATGACTATGTATATATGCGGGAAACTACAAGTTTATGACACGTGACCACAATTCTTTTTCATTAGTATATGATTTTTGTCATAATTAGTTCATTATTTATTTCCTTTACGATCCAATTAAACTAATTTGCTGTCTTGCATGCAAGCTTATAAATATATTTGGAGCAGAGAGAAGTTTTTTATATTTGAGAATCATGAATTTTGACAATTATGTTCCATGTGAACGAATAAAATGCATAATAAATATGCAAAACAAAAAACATCTCTTCTACCGAAGATTCTCTTAGGTAAACAATAAATAAATAAAAATACACAGACAAATTACAGACATGCTATGTGTTACGTTGATGATATTAAGAGGTGTTAAATTCGTAGTCAACTGTTCGAATTGCAAGAGCTAGTAAGCACCCTTCAACCTTCTAACTGTATGTGTTCTTACTGTATATGAGGCTATTGTTGGTTAAATATATAAATAATTACGTACACAGTAATACTGTACGGGACTAATACTTTGTGAAATTGGGTAAAAGGAGGCAGTCATGTTTACTTGCAAGACTTTGATTAAACCCCAATTACAGACAAAAGAATCACCAGAAAACATTCCCTCAAACCATAAAACATGTGATGGAGACACTTCGAGGATTGGCTTCCTGCCTGCCCTAAGGCCCAATTCGTCAGTCAAATTCTGCCTAACTTCAACTCTTCCTTCTCTTGGCATTTATCCCAACTCAACCCAACCATATACCCTTCTCATCCTTTTCCACTTGCAGCATGTAGGCAGTCTGCTATACTTCAGGTCATTGGCTTTAATATTTCCCATCTCATTCTGTAATTTGTGGGCTAATTAATCCACTGGCTTTCTTCCTCCCATTCCTCATGTACAACTCAGTAGTCAGTACCAAGGAATTTATCACATCACAATCATTAAAATTTCCAAGGATAACTCTACTAAAATTGACTAAAGAACCAGTTGGCTATAAAAATAAGTGCTCATAATTCTAATTTACAGTAACATTGGAGGTTGAAGCAGCATTTCAACTAAGATGTTAAGAAATTATCTCAGATACCAATAATTACCAATTATGCAAGATTCACCAATCACCACAGTTGTGCATCACGACCTCAAAGCAATATTAATGTTTTATTTTGTCAGTCAAGATATAGTTGGAATTGTTAGGATAAACGTTTAAATAGAGTTAGTTACGTAGTTTGAATTTTAAATATGAGAAGATATGGGTAGAAAAAGATATGAGGAAAGATAAGATATGAATAAAGATAATATAGAAAGATATTATAGAAGATATTGTTTAGATTTGAATTTGAATTGTTTTAGGGTTTTGGTGCTTATAAATAGCACATTATGTAAAGAGCTCTGTGTGGCTTTGGCAGACTATTATCAATAATATTAGAGAGTTTCCGCCCCAGTAAATTTGTGTGTATTTGTTTTTGTGTGAGTGCACCAGTGTGTGTGAGACAGAGAGAGGGACTGTGAAATATCACAACGAGTGAATTTCTGATATCAAATTGGTATCAGAGCTGAGAGAGAATGGAGAGTGGTCCGAGTAGTAGTCTGCCATTACCCCGCCTTACGAAGGCTAATTATGAGAACTGGAGTATCCAGATGAAGGCTCTATTGGGAGCTAATGATAGTTGGGAGGTTGTCCATGATGGTTTCGAAGAACCACAATCCACGACAGGATACACGGCGGCGCAGAACAAAACATTGAAGGAGATGCGGTTGAAAGACAAAGGCGCACTATACATGATGCTCCGAGCTGTTGATGATTCCGGATTTGAGAAGATTGCAGGCGCAACAACGTCAAAGGAGGCGTGGGACATTCTTGCGAATGTCTACAAGGGAGCCGATCGAGTCAGGCAAGTCAGACTTCAAACCCTCAGAGGAGAGTTGGAGGCAATGAAGATGAAGGAAGGAGAAAGCGTATCCGATTTCGTTACTCGGATTCAGACCGTGGTGAACCAATTAAAGAGAAGCGGAGAGATACTGCCCGATGCCAGAGTGGTGGAGAAAATTCTGAGGTCTCTTACTGATGACTTCGAGAATGTAGTATGTGCGATTGAGGAGTCAAAGGACTTAGCAACGTTCACCGTTGACGAACTTGCTGGTTCATTGGAGGCGCATGAACAGAGGAAGAAAAAGAAGAAAGAGGAGTCACTGGAGCAAGCACTTCAGACGAAAGCTTCAGTCAAGGACGAGAAAGCGCTCTACTCTCAAAATTTCCGAGGTAGAGGACGAGGCCGAGGAGGACGTGGATATGACCGAGCTGGTAGAGGCCGAGGTCAAGAAGGTTGGAACAAGGAGCAGGCTGAATCAAGTCAGCAGAATTGGCGAGGAGGCCGAGGACGTGGAAGAGGCCGACATTCAAATGTAGAATGTTTTAAATGTGGAAAGTACGGACATTATTCGAGAGATTGCAACAACTCGGATAGATGTTACAATTGTGGCCGAGTTGGTCATTTTGCGAAGGACTGCCGAGCCGAGAGGAGAATGAATGAAACTGCAAATTATGCTGCAGAAGTAAAGGATGAAGGATTTCTGATGATGGCTGGAGGAGTCAACCAGACAACCGAGATGGAGTGGTTCATAGACACTGGTGCAAGCAATCACATGTGTGGGTACAAGCACTTGTTTAGTAGCTTGAGAGAAATAGAAGCCGGACATGTATCGTTTGGAGACGCTTCAAAGGTCGGCGTGAAAGGCCGAGGTACGATTAGTTTCTTGCAGAAAGATGGACGAGTTGGACGTATACAAGATGTGTATTACGTGCCAGAACTCAAGAGCAATATTCTGAGCGTGGGACAACTGATGGAGAAAGGCTACTCGGTTATTATGACAGACCGAGTTCTTTTATTGAAGGAGAAGCAAGGGCGACTGATAGCCCGAGTGCCGATGGAGAAGAACAGAATGTTCAAGTTAATCTTGAGATGTGTGGAGGTCGGCTGTTTGCAAGCCGAGATGAATGATGAAGCATCCTTGTGGCATCGTCGGTTTGGACACTTACATTTTGGAAGCCTGGCCGAGATGGTAAATAAGAGATTGGTGACCGGATTGCCGAGAATGAAATGTGAGAAGAGATTCTGTGAAGATTGTGTGCTGAGCAAACATACGAGGAGTCCATTTCAGAGGTCGGCCAGATACCGAGCACGGCGACCACTGGAACTAATTCATACCGATGTGTGTGGACCCATTACTCCCGGGTCCTTCAGTGGAAAGAGGTATTTTGTTACATTCATTGATGATTACAGTCGTAAAACTTGGGTGTACTTGCTGGAAGAAAAATCCAAGGTGTTTGAAGTGTTCAAGAAGTTCAAAATGATGATTGAGAATGCAACTGGAAGGAGGATCAAGTCGATACGATCAGACCGAGGAGGAGAGTACACATCAAATGCTTTTAGGAGGTACTGCGAGGAGTATGGCATCAGAAGATTCTTGACGGCACCATACTCGCCTCAGCAAAATGGAGTAGCAGAGAGGAAGAATCGAACCATTGTTGACATGGTGAGATCAATGTTGAAGACGAAGAATATGCCGAAGGAGTTTTGGGGGGAAGCTGTTCTGTCTGCAGTATATGTACAGAACCGATGTTCGCATTCCATATTGAATGGAAAGACCCCACAGGAGTTGTGGACGGGCCAAAGGCCAGCAGTGGACCATTTGAGAGTTTTCGGGAGTGTAGCATATGCACATGTCCCGGATCAGCAAAGAACAAAGTTAGAAGACAAGAGTAGGAAGTATATCTTCATTGGATATGACGAGAAGACGAAGGGATACAAGCTGTTAGATCCCGGCACCAAGACGGTATTGATAAGCCGAGATGTGAAAGTAAATGAAGACGATGAGTGGAGTTGGAGTGCTCCATCCGAGATCAAATCAGATCCCGGAAAGATGGTGATAGAAGACAAGGAAGAAGGATCAACGAGTTGGATCCCGGCAAGGACCGAGATAGATGATGAAGACGAGATGAGACGACCTCGGATGAGGAGTTTGCAGGATTTGTACGAGTCAACAAACGAAGCCCATCTTGTTTGTTTGTTGACAGATTCCGAAGAGATAAGATTTGAGGAAGCAATCCGAGATGAGAAGTGGCAAAGTGCCATGGATGAAGAGATCAAAGCGATTGAGAGGAATGATACTTGGGAGTTGACCGAGCTGCCAAAAGGAAGTCGGCCCATTGGAGTTAAATGGGTTTATAAGAAGAAAATGAATGCAGAAGGAAAGATAGAGCGATATAAAGCCCGGCTTGTAGCAAAGGGGTATTCGCAAAAGGCAGGAGTAGACTATGATGAGGTGTTCGCACCTGTTGCGAGAATGGAGACGATCAGATTGTTGATCTCGCAAGCAGCTCAGTATGGGTGGCCGATATATCAGATGGATGTAAAATCGGCATTTCTGAATGGTGTACTTGAAGAAGAGGTGTATCTCGAACAACCACCGGGATACTTGAAGGGCGGAGAAGAGAAGAAAGTGTTGAGATTGAAGAAAGCGTTGTATGGCCTGAAGCAGGCACCGAGAGCCTGGAATACTCGCATTGATGCATATTTCAGGGAGGACGGTTTTGAGCAGTGTCCATATGAGCATGCCATATATGTTAAGAAGAAGGGTGATGAGTTATTGTTGGTAGCATTGTATGTTGACGACTTGATATTCATGGGGAACAGTGAAGAGATGACACGAGAGTTCAAGAAGAAGATGTCAAGAGAGTTTGAGATGACTGATGTCGGTTTGATGAGATATTTTCTCGGTTTAGAAGTCAGACAGGACAAAGATGGAATATTTGTGTCTCAGGAGAGTTATGCGAAGGCAATCTTGAAGAGATTTAAGATGGCGGATTGTAACCCGGTTTCAACACCTATGGAACCCGGTGCAAAACTTTCGAAGTATGATGGAGGAGAACGAGTTGATCCGAGAAACTATAGGAGTTTGGTCGGATGTTTGAGATATTTGACGTGTACGAGGCCGGACTTGTGTTTGAGTGTTGGAATTGTAAGTCGGTTTATGGAAGAGCCGAGCTATTCTCATTGGAAGGCGGCTAAGAGGATTATGAGGTACGTCCAAGGGACGATCACACAAGGACTTTATTATAAGAGGTCGGAAGATTACCGATTAAAGGGGTACTCGGACAGTGATTGGTGTGGAGATGTAGATGATAGAAAGAGCACGGCTGGCTATGTATTTTTCATGGGAAGCACAGCGTTTGCCTGGATGTCAAAGAAGGAACCGATTGTGACGTTATCAACATGTGAAGCCGAGTACGTTGCGGCATCATGGTGTGTGTGCCATGCAGTATGGTTGAGGAATTTGTTGGAGAAGCTGGAGCAAGTTCAAGTCGGCACGACCGAGATCCGAGTAGATAACAAGTCGGCTATAGAGTTAGCGAAGAACCCGGTCAATCACGAGAGAAGCAAGCATATTGACGTGAGGTTTCATTTCATCCGAGAACAGGTGAAAGAGAAGAAGGTGGAGTTGAGTTATGTGACGAGCCGAGAACAAGTCGGAGATATTTTCACAAAGCCACTGCCGACATTGTTGCTGGAGAATTGCAAGAAGATGATGGGAATGAAGGACGGAAGAAGTATTTAAAGTTTATGGGGGGATTTTGTTAGGATAAACGTTTAAATAGAGTTAGTTACGTAGTTTGAATTTTAAATATGAGAAAGATATATGAGAAGATATGGGTAGAAAAAGATATGAGGAAAGATAAGATATGAATAAAGATAATATAGAAAGATATTATAGAAGATATTGTTTAGATTTGAATTTGAATTGTTTTAGGGTTTTGGTGCTTATAAATAGCACATTATGTAAAGAGCTCTGTGTGGCTTTGGCAGACTATTATCAATAATATTAGAGAGTTTCCGCCCCAGTAAATTTGTGTGTATTTGTTTTTGTGTGAGTGCACCAGTGTGTGTGAGACAGAGAGAGGGACTGTGAAATATCACAACGAGTGAATTTCTGATATCAGGAATAAGATTAATGCAAAAAATGAACCTTTTTAATCATGGAATAACAAAGGAATAGACACACCGACACAAAGTATAATAGCCTGTAAAATTAAAAAAAGAAAATTATGACATTATCTTACCGAGTCTGAAGTTGATTCTTGCTTTGGGATTATAAGTGTTGTTATATGAAATACCCTTTTTATTTCTAGAGCCACCCAAATTGCAAGCACAAATAACTGTTAAAATCACCATCCAAGAGATTTTCTAAAACTTGGAAGCACACAATATCACAACATCTCTTACCAGGGACCCTGCAAGAACACTACATTCTCCAAGTTCTTCCTTGTGTTTTCCGAAGCTAATTTCAGAAAATCTTCCATCGTTTTGACAGGCTGCAATATAAAGTGAAATTATAATAACTTTTAACCAGTATACGAAGTTAAGAACTTAAAGAGCCAACACAGATAAGCACAAGTCAAAATAAATGACCAAGAAAATCCAAGATATATGTCACGCACTTCAATTAGCAAACCAGAAAAGGCTTACTGTATGTAGGTGTTGATATGTAGTTGCTTCAAGTCTAGAATCATGAGACGATTTAGCTGGTCCTGGCCTTGGATCTTCAAGTTTTGAAGGAGGAATAGGGGCACGTTCTGGATACACCTGAGCAAGAACAGGAGGCGACAAAGGTTGCTTGATGTTGAGCAATTGTAAGGGGTCCTCCCTTGATTCAGTTACAACAGGAGAACAAGACTCCACAGCAGGATGTAACGATATTCCATCATCCAAAGAGAGAACTGAGCCATTAATGTGGATGTAACTGGTCCTTGATCGCCATCTTCAATTGCCACAAGATTATATAGCCCAGCCTGATTCAGGCTATCAGCGTGAACAAAAAAATAGTAAGTGTGTGGGATGTTTATATTTTAGAGTAATAAAATTAAACGCAACACCTTAGAACTATATTTGACATTAAAATTTCAACATATTTTATAATTCGATGGCATTATAAACTTACAATGAGAAACAATATATTAATAAGAAAAGGGAAAAAAACAAAAATAGTTTTAAAAGAATAATACTAATTGTAATGGACCGAAAAATTCACCACTAAACAAAGAATAATAAAGATTAATAACATGAGAATTATGGAAGTTGTGCAACAAGAAATCATGAATATATGAAACATAAAAAGGACACGGAACCCAATTTCAAATTAGAATAAGAAAGTCGAACCTTGAATCTTTGGCATGTGTGAGCTCACTACTGCTTGGATATTGAACATGCACAATATTGTTAGAATATATGAAAAATATCTCATAGTATCTTGATTGTATCTTTAGAGTATTTTTAGAGTATCTTAGATTATCTCCTAACTAAGATTGATTTCCATACTTCCTTATGTTTCATTATTTCTTTCCTCATTTAACTAGAACTGAGTCTTGTATTATTATAAATAAGGGTTAGTGTTATAACCATAGTTTAAAATATCAGATCGACCCAGTTGGTCCGACTGGGAACCAGGGGTGGACCGGGTCGGTCATGTCAGCGGATTGGAGATGCATTTCGCCCGGATTAATCCGTAACGACCCGGTCGGGTCTATGGTCCAACCGTCGATCCGCCGACTCGGATCAGGTCGCTATATTAAAAAAAAATGTTGACCACAAGCTAAACGACGTCATTTTCTTGTTCGAAAATCAAAGTTCCTTCTTCCTTCCAAGTTTGCGCCGCTTCCGCTTCATCTGTGCCACTTCTGGCTTTGTCCGTGCCACTTCCGGCTTCGTCGCGTCGCTTCTGTCTTCGAGCAGTCGCATCCAGCCTTCGTCGCACCGTCGTTCTGTGACTTCCGTCAACGTCTAGGCTTGGCTCTTCCGTTCACCCTGTTTCCGTCACCATCAACCTTGGCTCTTCCGGTCTCTTGGCCTATTCTCTTAATAGACAGAACCCCCTTCTCCCAAGGTCCATCCTCTTTTCTTCAATATCTTATTTTCTCATGATTTTTGGATCGAAAAATAAAAATTCTCTTGTTTCATGTCTTTTTCTTGATTTGGGTGTTTTGGGGTGATCGTTTGAGTTGAATGGAAATTAATGTTGAAATCTTTTTTATAAATCCAGATGATTTCCTTACTGACTTGGTAAATTTAATCTGTATATTTGTTTGTGTTATTAAGTTTAAGTGTCACACTTTTTGGGATAAGGGTGTGTTGTTGGATCTTTTGTATTGGTTGGCATCTTATTGTAGCATTTGACTATTGGTTGATGGAAAATGTTGGATTCTTGTGGCTATTTATGTTTTTTTTTAAGTTATTCTTATTTGTTTTCCTGGGAGTAAAGGTAGTACTTTTCTTCAAAATCAATTAATATGAGGTATAAAATTTTTATTTATTTTTATTATAAATCGAGTTATGTGGGTCAATTAGTAATCCACTGATTCGACCACTGACCCAATGACCCAGTGCCTTGATTGGGTCAGTCACCTGTTCGATTTTTAAAACTATGGTTATAACTTATATGTTTTGTAATACACCATATCAAGCCCATCATCTTTAGAGTACTATTCAATAATATATTCTCTCCTTTTTCCCCTCACACCTAAAACCCAATAATTTCGACAAATATCAGAAAGATAGATAATCCATGCTTAGATAACATAAGAAAGCCACACTTCAATTTTACCTTTATTTCCGCACTAGGTCCAAGCCATTGGCCCCTAAGGCCATTTGGTCCCAAAAATGAGTGTATGGACAAAGTCTCCTTATTTGGAGGGGGTAGACTAACAGATCTGCACAGTCCAAAGAATAACTATCATATTTTACCTTAAAAATCTAAGGATAATGATGTACAAGTCAACTAGATTATGCTCCTCCTGGTAGATAGTTTCATGTAGACAAGAACTAAATTCATAATTCACGTGAACTCACCTAGAAAAAACATAGTAAACATCCAAAAGCAACAACCACATATGTACTGAATTACAATTGAAGTTGTTCTACTTCAACACAAAAGTTATCACTATATATACAATAAAGCAACAACCATATATGAATAAATTGTGGCGACATAAAACATATCATAATTAAGTCGTGTCCTGCATCGATAGGGCCAGAAACGAGCCTGTTAAACTGATCCTAAATAGCATGAATTTGGCACACAGTCAAACGCACAAGGTGCAACAAGGATTGAAGTTTCTCCTTCCCATACAAGTTAGACACAGTAGGGTCTGTAGTAAGCACTAACAAAATTCAACAGATTCAATTGGGGGAAATCGAAATTAGGACAGAAATTGAAAATATAGGTTAGAGAAATTGAAATTGAGTGAGAATGTGAGAGGGAGCTACCGGTGTAGTGGCGCCTCTGGCGAAGTTGTTGGTGGCATCTTCCTTGTTAGGGGTGAAAAAGTTGCGGTAGGTGCTGCAGCGGACTTCGTCAAAGAAAGTGGGTTCGAGATCAACGAAGATGGCGTGCAGGACGTGCTTGTCGGATCCAGTTTCGCTGAAAAAGGTGTCGAAGGCATCGTGGGCTACATCGAGGGTGGAAGAGTTGACGGTAGGTGATGCGCGTGCGAAGATTGCATCGATATGCTTTCACAGCTCTCAATATCATACAAAATATGAAAGCATGGATTTTTGGTCGTGGGTGGGAGAAAACAAGAAGAAGAACTCAAAATATGAATATGATGGTCCTTTACAACGACAGTTTTAATAAAATTGTCAGACATTTCAAAGACAATTTTATAAAAATTGGCTTTGAAAAATTGTAATTATTTATAAAATAGTACTGCAGTTTTTATGACATCAAATTTGTAGAAACAGTCTTTAATCCGATGTCGTAGAATCATGTTTTCCTAGTAATAATATAATTTTAATGTAATTATATCTGATATAATACTAAATTATTTTGAAAAAATTATTTTTATTTACATACACAATTAAAAAAGTAAAGCAACAAATATTAAAAATATTTAAGAATGAAGGTTCACTAAATTTTGGCTTAATTGCACTTTTTAATTTTTTTAGTGCATTTTACTTTCAAGAAATTAATTTGGGACATTCTACACTCAACTTAAATTTAAGAGATTTGTGAATTTTATCCTTCTCGTATTACTCTTAAAAGATAATTGCACTTTTATTGTTGGACAAACTTTACATCCAAATTTTCCCTAGCTTTTTTTTTTCTTCAAATTTTACTTCAAACTTATGTGTTTATTAATAGATTAATAACAGAAAGTAAAATTTATAAATTTTGTAAAAAATTGAGAGTAAAATACACCAAATTAATTTGTTGAGTTCAAAATTAGTCAAAAATTAAAAAACTCGGGGTATAAGATGGGATTAAGCCTTGAACTTTATATCCATCATCAAATCACATAACCTTGAGAAATTAGGTGATGAACACGTTAACCGGACTTGATTTTAAGAGGTAGTCTTCCTCACTCCCACAATGTGGAAATTGATCTCAATCAAACTGGGCATGTGGAATACTGCAAAATGTATGTGCATGACTTGCAAGATAAGAACAAATGAGACGAAAGCGTGCATGGATTGCAAAACCAAGCATTATAATCTGTACAAGAGGATCAGACTTTCATTTCTTCTAGTCATTCAGATGGGACCATGGTCCATGACGGACCATGATGGATGAGGTTGAGTTCTCCCAAACTACAAGTTCACGATTTAAGAGCTAATTGTATGAGTTTAGCTATTCAGTTTACTAATGATATAGGAAGATAAATTCTTGGTATTCAGCACACAAATGATATAAGAAGAAGAAGTGAAAAATACATAATTAAAATCTTATTACAACAAAATGAGAGTACAGTTACAACAAACGGTTTTCAACTAACATCACATCTTGTACCGGAAAAAATAAAATAAAATTAACAAACCTAGCAACGTACAGAACATCATGTTCAGGACCACTTCTTCCCAAATAGACTAAAAAGAACCTACTGAGAAATGGCGTTCACTAAGGGACATCAACGTGAACCCTTCCACTCGCATATCCTATAGCCACGGGTTACCAACCAAACCCGAACTGTTCATCATGCTCAAAGGTTGCTTAATCTGTTTTTCTGCATAACCATGAACATTGAGTTCGACATAGGCCTTGGGGTTTTGATTCGGAGGAAGAGTTCGACTTAGTTGAGTTCGTCAGCAGTGGAGGGAGAGGGAGACAAGGGGAAGGGGCCGAGGAGGATCCACAGTGGCAGCATGAGTATGGTTAATTTTTGTTTTTGTTAAGGGTCAAAAACATCCTTTCCATAAAAAATTGTTTTGTTTTTGTTAAGGGTTAAAAGGTCAATCCCACACTAATTAAAATATTTATTAATAAATTTTCTAAATTGAAATATTACTCGCACAACCTACTATATTCGATTTATCTGCATGGTCCAAATGAATTGTTTAAATAATAGTCCACCAAAGCAATGTCCACAACTTGACGATCGAGTACAAATGCGATACAATTCAAAAATCAAAAGTTTATTTATCATAGTCATATTACAATATATATATATATATATATATATATATATATATATATGAAACTACAAGTTCATGTCACATGACCACAATGCTTTATCACTAGTTTATGATTAATCAAATTAATCTGTTGTCTTACACGTAAGTACATGAATACATTTGGGGCGTTTAATAAGGAATATTGAATTCTATTAATTATATTTATTGTGAATGAATAAAATTTGTTTAGATAGTGCGAATGAGAATTTTTCGATAAATCTTTTAAAAATCAAAAATTATATATATATATATATATTTATTGATTATTTTAATTATATTATATAATTTAATAAAAAAATAACATGATATTTTTACTCTAATAAAAAGAAATTAAACCTATGAAAATAAGATTCCTACCTTCCCCTGTAGAAAAGTTTTCGGGAAAATTTGTTTAAAAAATATTTTCAAAATTTTTTTTTCCAAGAATGTTATTCTTAAAATACATGACAAATATTGAAATTTCAACCTATTATTTCTGAAAAATAAAAAACTTATCTCCTATTAAACGTTACTTAGGATAAAAATAAAATAAAATAAATAAATACACGGACAAATTACAGTAATGTTTTCTAGCAAGACTTACACAAGTTTATAGTCAAAGAGATACTGAAGGAAACTACAAGTCTACAAGTTCTTGCATGCAATTTAGCTGGTACACTAAAGATATAAGGAGATAAATTCATGCTATTCAACACACAAATGATACAAGATCAAGTAAAAAAATACATAACTTATACGCTTATTACAACACGGGAATTGAAAGAGTAAACTTGTCATAGCAAATTTTTCAACATGTTCAACATCACGTTCAGCAACACCAAAGGTAGAAAAATAGAATTGAGAAGAAGAATGACCTCAACTGAAATGGCATTCACTATATG
>QARZ01040403.1:0-25619 GCA_013407115.1 Glycine latifolia
CCCCCCCCCCTCTTGATTTTTGTGTGTTGTTCATATTGTTTTCATATTGCACATCGTGGTCTTTGTCGCATGTTATGGTCTTCATCGCGTGTTGCCCTGCATCTATGTGTGTTGTTGGAAAGCCGTATGTTGGTATCAGTGTGGAGGGCATGTTATATCAGCACATATATATTGCTCAGAAGTTGTTGATTGCTTTAATTGCAAGGTTTAGGGTGATGTTTTTGGGTGATGGTGGAAGGTGAAGAATATGAAAACGGAAGAGGATGAGGGATGACGACTTTTTTAATTGTTTATTTTTTAAAATAAAACTTGATGTATCAAAATGAAACAACTTCAAAATATAATGGATCAAAAGTGACATTAAGCCTAAATTTATTGACTGTTATAATAATTATTTTAAACTTGGTTTACAATGTAATTTTTTTGGGTAAATGGCCAATTTAGTCCCTATAGTTTACAATTGCTGACAATTTCATCTCTGTACTATGCAAATTACCTATTTAGTCCACAAATGTCAAATGTCACGATAATTTGGTCCAACCATTGAAATCCTTCCGTCTCCTTAATGGACGTAGCCTACGTGGCTCACACTTATTGACATGGCAAGTGCATGTGTGCACAATGGCTTTCCACGTCATTTTGGACTAAATTGTCACTTTTTATGATGTATTGATTTTCAAAGTAACAAACATAATAGTTACATACAGATGAACTTCTAAAACTTTCCCACCAAAATGTATATACTTCCTGAAAAATTGATCCCTAACAAATATTACTAACTAACAAACTAGTCCACAAAAACATATATTTTCACTGTGCACTACGTTCTCACTGTGCTCCCACCGTGTCACTCTAGTTGCGTCGCTTATGGCTACATTCTCTCAAGCGGCCACTAGACAGAAGTGCAACCAGCACCAGGAAAGATGTGTGTCACATTCGCATTTTGGGTCTTAGGTGGTGGGGATGGCGTCGCATTTTTGGTTTGTGTGGCAAACCTCTGCGTTCTTGCAAGTGGCCACCAGAGGAAGCGCAATCGTCATCGTGAATGGTGTGCGTCTCGACAAGAAGGAGAGAGGAGTGGGGTATGTTCTAGTGGGTGGGATTGGCTTTCAGAAAAGGAAATGTCCAAAGATAGGGCTTTGTGGTGTTTTACACTTTTTAATTTTAATGACAACTTAGTCTGCGTGTGTTTTACACGTTTTGCCATGTAGACCAGTTTGAGCCACGTAGGTTATGGTCGTTAACGGAGATGGAAGGAATTTAACGGTTGGACCAAATTGTTATGACATTTGACATTTATGGACAAATAGGTAATTTTCATAGTATAAGGATGATATTGTCAGCGAGTGTAAACTATAGGGACTAAATTGGTCATTTACCCAAAAAAATTATATTTAATATATATATATATATATATATATATATATATATATATATATATTAAACTCAACAAAATTTCAAGTATTTTAGCTTGCGAGATTGTGACAAAATCTAAGATAAGAATTAAGAGGGCGAGAAAGTCAAGAAAATACAAATTTTAGTTATATGCTGGTTGTAACGACCCGCCTCGTCGCTACAATATCACTAACTCTAATCGTGCGAATTTCAAATTTTAATGCAACTCTATTAATTTGATTATGAAAATGGTAGTAAATTTTTCGCAATAATACAATTAACATACAACGGGACAAATACATAGATGGATACATATGGATGTACATTTAAAACATTACATATCATTCACATGTCAAGACATAATCTAGTTGTATTTACAAATATTTACATATGGAATTACATGACCAACAAAAAGAATCAAGGGACTAACTAAAAAGAAGTTGATTAACAAAACACAACTCTTTTCCAAAAAGAGTTCCAACGTCATCACATCGACTTGGCGGCTCCAACCAAAAAGAATTTCTCTCCAGAGTCACCTAATGCTGCTCATTTGCTTACACAAACCAAGGTTCGCGATCATCATAGGTACCAAGCACACGATACAGCAAAAGCAAGGGTGAGTTTATTATATAAGACTAGCAAACATCAGATAACAACAATTGCAAAGGAAACAACAGTAACAACCACAATCATTACCAAAAATCCATCAGTTCAATACACACCCGAAAAACCAATCATCCAGTTCATTTCACAACTCAAATAGTCATACTCAGAATGATGCATGCACCTGATTCCACTCTAACATGCAATGTGGTACCATATCCAGCGAAATAGCCTCTCGTAGAAAAATTATTCATCGCCTATCAGGGTCGCCCTGTTGTGCATAGGCCATTCCCCCCTTCCACAGTGATCAACCAGTGGCGTACGGGAATTCCTAACTTGACGGCCCCTTAGTACCCGTGTTTTCAACCCACAGAAACCCACATGTATGCGCATTCCTTCATTCTATTTCCATCAATGCAATATGAAGTATGAAACATGGGCACCATCAATGCATGACCATGACTAGGAACAAATCCTTTCCCACAAGGATGACTAGTCATGCACCCCCCATGTACATACATAGCACACCAATGTGGGCTAACGATGCACTGATCATGACTAGGAACAAATCCTTCCCCACAAGGATAACCAACTGGTCACTGCACCTCACGTGTACATATACAACATACAACCATGGGCACCATCATTGCATGACCTGTCTAGGAACAAATCCTTCCCCGCAAGGATAACCAGTCATGCACCACCCATGGGTATCTATGTATATCCACATCATACAATGACAACCATGGGTACCATCAATGCATGACTTGGCTAGGAACAAATCTTTCCCCGAGTCATGCACCCCTCATGGGTGTCCATGTATATTCACATCATACAATGACATTGTTCACATCAACATTATCTCTCATCAATGTCATTATCAACATCCACATCACATCATCTCAATATCATCATCATACATATCAAACTCATCTTATTTCAACATCATCAACCACATCAACATTATCTCATTTTAACATTGTCAACCATATCATGATTATCTCATTTAAACATCACCAACCACATCAATAACATCTCAATTTCAATATCATCAACAACATCAACATCATTTTATTTCAATATCATCATCATAAACATCAATATTCAACATCATTAACTATATCAATATTATCTCATTACATCATCATCAACCCAAGCACATTATCCCATTTCGACATCATCTCATTCATTCACAATCCATATTACCATGAGACTGGTATTTTAGGAAATTCTAAATTAAAGAGGATGACTACAATATAGTAAACACACTCTTATGCCTATTTAAAAATTTACTAAAGAATTAAATAGGAGGACGCATTATAAAATTTTGGGGCTGAGTCTCCTCTGTAATTAAGACTTTCCCCAAAAATCTAATCATTATAACAACAACACCATTCACAGTTTTATCCATCAACAAACAAATTCATTGCATCCCATTAGTTAAAAACACAATTTTTCTTGAAAACGAACACACAACAGGAACAAACATACATCAATACTAAACATATCACATCCCATTAGTTTAAAACATAGTATTTCTTGAAAACCAGCACACAACAAGGACAGACAGATATCCTCATAGTTGGACTCCCTGGCCCCCAACTATGGTACCAAAGCTATAACTAAATAATTACTCCCCTTACCTAACTAGGAGTTCTCCCTGTTACAGCCTAGCGGTGTTGTTTCGCGATCCTTCGAATATTCGTGCTTGTCCAAACGTTGAGCTCTATATACCAAATCGAAGATAATTTAGTATAGATTCCAAAGACAAGGTCAATATTAACATTTGGGGTCAAATACCCACTCAAATCGAAAAGGGGCTAAACGGTGTTTTGGGAGATCACATCAAAAGACATCATTTTGAAATTTTGATTACACCAATGTGACCGAGGTTCAACAAGGATCACAGAAATGACACCAATTCCATAAAAATGAGATTTTTACAACATCTCATTTTCAAATAATATTTCAAAGGAAGTGTAAAACTCCCAACAACGGTACCCAAAATACAAGAGACACTAAGAGAAGCTTAAACTAGCTAAGATAAGACAAAGGAAGCCAAGATTACCTCAAAGAAACCAAGAAAGGAGGATTGGATGCTTCATTCTCTACCGAATCCTTGAGTTGAGTTTTGAAGATTCCGCTCCGATTAAAGTGTTCCTCTTCGTGCGGTGGTCTAACAGCAAGCGACGGTGCCTCGTGATGGTCACCGGTGGCCATGGCCGGTGGAGGAGGAGGGGGAGGGGGTTGGGTGGCTTTTGGAAGAAGAAGAAAGTAATTTTTTGAGTTTTGACGCTGCTGTACGAATTTATCACCGCCTTGACTTGCCCAGGCAAATTTTCGAAGGCATATTGGCTCGCCTGGGCGAGCTGACCCAAATTTTGAAATTTATGCTTCTATGAAAAATTAATTTCTCACGCTTCATATGTTATTTCTCAAATTCCAACGGTAAAATGTTATATATATTGGTTGTAAGACTACCTTTAAAGTTTAAAGGCTATCCAACTGTTAAATAATCCAGAATGGTGATTTTACTAAAATAGGTTTCGGGTCAAACTCGGAATCACTCAATTTCAACGCAGCTCAAACAGACTATACATAACTTGACATCTACACCAAGCAATTGCACATGGATAATTGACATAACATTTCAAATAATTTAAACTAATCAAATAATGAAATAACACAAGAAATACATTAAACATCTATTTTTAGTGATCGAAATTTCAGGGCGTTACACTGGTAACTTGCATCTACTAATTTAAAAAAATTACAAAGTTTTACATCAATTGTGTTGATAATCGATGCAAAAAGTATTGATTTCTGTCAAATAATTAATAGATCTAACAGAAAGGGTGTAATTTTTTCATTTTAAATAATTGAGGATCAAACTAACTTTTTAATAATTGAGGGACCAAATTGAATATTAAAATATAATTAAGGGGCCAATTGTATGTTAAGCCAAAACTATTTAACCGTCAACACTAGAAAGAGAAGGTTTACTTTGTCCCTATTCCATTGAATTCGAAGGTACTCCATAACAGCTAGGTAAGAAACAATAATAAAAAAAAAGAAACAAAAAATAGTAGGAAAAGAAAAGAAAGTGCCATCAAAATTGAAGGCATGTAGTACCATTTCTTCTATCTTGTCTATTTTTCCTTTTCTTTTTGTTTTTCGACCCAAAACAATTATCTGGTTAGTGTACCATTAAATGCAATATGGGCTCTCATAGATGCTTGTTGTTGTTAAATGGTCTCAGGCTAGAAGGACTTTAGGGTCAATGGTGTTGGCATTTGCTAAAGAAATAAGCATTTGGCATTTCTAGCCATCAATATGAGAAAATTTGCATCATACTCCCTCCTTTTCAAAATAATGGTATTTAAGGTTGTGATATACTGATTAAGAAACATTGAATGATACAAATTTAGACTAAAATATCCTTAATTCTTCAACTTTTTTTTCATAAATTTTTTAATTGTCTTTGGAGGAAGTGGAAGAGATGTGACATTTACAAGAAGACTTTTGGAGGTATGTGTGATGCTTTCCTAATAAAATGCAAGATTCAAGTGATTTAAAGATGGAGATTGCATTCAAAATTTTACCACATTATGGTAAATTAGAGAAGAAGGAAAAACATGATTAGGGGGGTTGAGGTGGAAGGAATTTGGAAGGAAGAATCTATAGAGGTTAAGGAGGAAGCTTGCAAGTTTTATGAAGATAAATTTTGTTAAGAACAATGGGAGAGGCCAAACCTAAATGGTGTTAGCTTTAAAAAGATATCAAGTGATGACAATGATATGTTGATTGGTAGGTTTAGGGAGGAAGAGATAAAGAGTTCCATTTTGGAATGTGGAAGCTCAAAAAGCCTGGGACCCGATGGGTTCAATTCTAGATTCATCAAGTAATTTTGGAACATGTTGAAGGATGATGCAATCCACTTTCTTGATGATTTTCATGTAACCAGGAAGTTCGCAAGGGGTGCAAATGATTCATTTATTGATCTTATTCCCAAGATTAGAGATTCACAAGGGTGGGGTGACTATAGACCAATCTCTTTGGTTGGTTGCATGTACAATGTGGTGTCCAAGATCTTAGCATGAAGATTACAAAAGGTGCTACATGGTGTGATTGATGAACGACAAAGTGCATTCTTGGGGGGTCAAAATTTTCTTCATAGTGCCTTATGAAAATAGTATGAACACACACAAAACCAAAAGGGGGGGGGGGGGTGAATTGGTTTAAACTTGGTCTTTTAAAATCTTTAAAACAATCAAAGTAGTTAGGATCGTATCACAAAAACACCCTTTGAAGAATACCCTCTCTACTCTTCCTTCTAGAGAAACCTACTCTAGACAAGCCTTAAGAAATCTTTTGTAATAGTAACAAACAAACTGAAATTCTAAAATGAATTACAAACAAAGTTTAATGGAGAGAGACTACCTCATGATCTCACCAATCTTGATCCAGGTTGAATGAAAACAAATTTCAGAGCAAACTCTCCAAGAACTTTTTTTGAATCTTGCCCAAGAAGAAATCATTCAATGTAACATGAAGATTTAGAATTTGTGGGACAAGAAATTAGTGACTCAAAGTATCTCTTCTTGATAATGACCGTCGAAACTCTACAAAACAAATAAAACTAAGATAATTTTGTAGCACAGGATTAACCTAGGTCGACTCAGAGACACGGCCAATTTGGTTCCAACTTCAATTCACTAATAAACAATAGGGAGATTTTAATCGAACAGTTTGTAGGCAATGAATAAAAATTGCAGAAACACAAACAAGAATTCAAGAAAAATGCAGAAACTAACAGAATTGATAAAAGATGTTGTAAAACAGATTCAAGAATATCAATCCAATTCAGCAAACCAAGTAATACAAATTATCATAGTTCTCATATAATGATCATATTATGAAGGTTCATTCAATATCTTTTAGAAGCAGTTCAATCGAATTAACTCCTAAATCAATTGAAATCACAAATTAAATTGAAATATCATCCAAACAATCTATGATTAAAATTCAAAATTAGGAAATAAATCTATAACCTAATTCATTTTCAATCTTAAACATATACATAATCATGAAAATCGAAAAGAGGATTGAAGAAGATGAACATTCACATAGAAATTAGAATACCAAACCAGAACTCAAATTCTCCTTGCTTAGACTAAATCCTTAGATTGATTGATTATTTAGCCTTCCATGATCATCATCAATGTAAGATCCACAAAATTTGTATGAGAAAAATAAAAGAACAAAGATGAAAGGAAGAAGAAAAATAAAGAACAATGAAGAACAGTTGAGAGAAAAAGATAGAGAACTTTTTAATTTTGAAAACTTCTAAAAGAAACTACAAATTTTGTTTGTGCTCAAATGAAGTGTATTTCTTCACTAACTAATTGCACTAAAATATAGTGACTGAGTCAGTAGGAAAGGATGGGCCATGATTAGGCCCATCTAATCTAACTAATTACACCAATTCGCAACCCAAAACTCGAGTGCAGGGGTTCTGACTTCCAAGCCTACAATAACCCTCAAAATATAGACTTGGCCTTGGCTTATCTCTGACAAAACTGTAGATCTTTTCCTTATCTTTCCAATGACTACTCATATGAGTCATTTGGAGTTCTGTAGAACTCTCTAGGTCCTACACAAGGAAGATAGGTCAAGTAAGCAAAAAAGATCTAAAAATAAACAATAATTATCAATTAAGCCTACTTGTTTGCCTAAGACAAAAACTGAGTTATAATGAGAAAATAAAAGTCCCCGAGAAGTCAAATAAGCTAAGAAGAATAGAAAAATATTAAACTAAAAACACTCAATCAAAATACCTCACACTTAAACTTTTGCACTCCTGGGAAAAACCAAAAGAAAGACTAAGAGAAAAATTCAAACTAAAGTAAATCACAAACTAAAAGAAAGGTATGAACAAGACACACAATTTTCAATGGATCCTAACAATGCACAAAAGTGAGAAAGATGAAAAATGGAAGAATGATATTAAGGTAACAAACAATCCATGAACACATGATCACAAATTGCAAAGTGAAAAAGTAGTTAAGTTAAAATTAAGAATGAACCAAGGTGATAGAAATCTCTCAAAGAGCAACACTCAACTTCTTCTAATGTGTATGCATTTATGTTTACACTCAAACATTACATATAACTAGCATATCCAGCTTTTGACAAGACTCTAATTCATTCAACTTCAAATACACATGCATCAAAAGATCAAAAGGACTTTATTGGTTTGTAATGTATGGCTTAGGTAAAAGGTGGATAAAAGAAGTATATTTAGGCTAAAATTAAGAGAAAAGAGAGGCAATGGGGAGTAAGCCAACAAGTAAAATGAGGGGTACAAACAAACAAAAGAAGAAACAAGGTGGAGAATAATAAAATAAAAAGAGCTTATGCGGATGAAAATTAACCACAACAACTTTTATTGCTTTTTTTAACTTGTACTTCTGTTTTTTTTTTGAACTTTTGTTTTTTATACTCTTTCTTTTCTTTTCTTTTCTTTTCTTCCAAATCAAAACAAAATACAATTCCCCATACTTGTTTGAAACCCACTCCCAAAACAATTCCAAGGCCCTTTTTCTCTCTAAAGTTAGGATAACATGGTTTTCCACTTTTTGGTTTGTAATGAGCTATACAAGAAAGAAAAGGTTAAAGGCTAAAAAAGGGTGACAATGGATATCAATGCAAGGTAGGTTTATTTGGCTAGTGGCTAATAGAAAGAAGGGCTAAATCATCTCGATCAATGCATGTGCAAAAAGGAATGACAAGAGAGACAAGACAAAACTTAGAGTAATCTAGCACAAGGGTGAAATCACACATGAAAGAACATGAATGAAATAATGTGATTCATCCACAAAGGCCCAAAAACTCACAAGGCATAATTCTATCATGATCCATCTTAAATTCTATTTCTCAAGCCAGTCACTTATCACATATGATTCTTCCTGTTAGATTGCACTACCTTCTGTAACACTTACTTTATCTCTCTGTTAAAAAACTCTGCTTGCCCATTAGTTTGGGGATGATAAGTTGTAGCAACTCTATGCATAACCCCATACTTCTGAAGCAATGATGTCAATGACCTGTTACAGAAATGGCTCCCCTGGTCACTAATAATGGCTCTAGGCACACCAAACCTACAAAAAATGTTGGATCTCACAAAATCCACAACAACTTTAGAATCATTAGTTCTGGTGGCCTTAGCTTCAACCCATCTAGAAACATAATCAACAGCAAGATGAATATATGAAAAACCATGACAAACATGAAATGGAATCATAAAATCAATACCCCACACATCAAAAACCTCATAGAAAATAATAGGTTGCTGAGGCATCTCATGCCTATGTGTAATGGTCCCTCCTGCTCTCTGACACTACTCACAAGTGGTGGTAAATGAAAGCCTATTTATAGAAAAAAAACACTTTATAAATAATCGATTACATAAGCGAAATATACTAGATTTTAAATGCCTATGTGTAATAGTCACGAAAGCTCTCTTTTCTGGATCTCTTTATTCAGTAACACAACTTGTCTATTTATAGAAAAAAATAGTTTTAACAGACTGTAATCGATTATTTAACCATCAGTAATCGATATTCAGTCTCAATAATCAATTAAATTGTTCATCACAGTTCTGGAAATCTTGAACGAACATAATAATCGATTATTTGACCATGTAATCGATTAAGCCAGAAATACAAGTATTATTCACAAGCAGAGGTAATCGATTATAATGCACTTTAATCGATTACGTCAGAATTATCCAAAGTAATTCAAAGCATATTTAATCGATTACAATTATTTGGTAATCGATTAAACCAGTTCATAGGCTAAACAGATTTATGCAGATGCCTTATGTAATCGATTATATGACTTATGTAATCGATTACAACAGTAAGAAAACATTTTATGCTTGTTTAGACTTATCAATGTATTTCTAATCAATTGCATATACTAATATGACTCTTAACCTAAGAGTGAATGCATGCATGTATGATTTCTCTAATGACTGCAAAGGATTATAGGATTTTATCCTTAATGAACCAAGCTTAACCAAAAGGAAAAAATTACAAATGCCATCATCACATGAGTGGGCATGAAACAAATATCAAAACAACACTTGTCTTCTGATTCTTCTGACTCTTGAATCTAACAGTAAAGTGATAAGCATCTCAAAACATGGTGGGCCAATAGAATCCATAGTCCAATACTCTCCTAACAGTTTGCTAAGGACCAAAATGACCACCGGTAAGTGTGCCATGACAAAACTGAAGAATAGACTGAATCTCATGATCTGGCACATACCAGCGGATCACTTGATCACTACCAAACCTCCACAAATAAGGATCATCCCACACATAATATTTAGCATCACTCTTAAGTTTATCTATGTGAGACCTAGATGCATGAGGCGGAACAACAGATGCAATAATGAAATTCACAATATCAGTAAACCAAGGTGTAATATGTGATGAATGCAAGTGCATCAAATTCTCATTAGGGAAATTATCCCTAATAGGAAAGGATTCAACAGGTCCCTCAATCTTACTCAAATGATCAACAACCAAGTTTTCCGCACCACTCATGTCCTTAATCTCAATATCAAACTCCTGAAGAAGAAGCATTCACCTGATCAATAATCTAGGTTTAGCATCAGGCTTCTTCAATAGGTACTTCAAAGCTGCAAGGTCATTAAAGATAATGATATGGGAACAAAGCAAATAAGATCAAAATTTATCTAAAGCAAAAACAATAGCCAAAAGCTCAATCTCAGTGGTGGTGTAGTTAACTTGGGCTACATCGAAAGTGCGTGAAGCATAAGCAATGACATGGGATCGTTTATCAACTCTTTGTGACAACACAGTCCCAAGTGTATAATTAGAGGCATTACACATGAGGTCAAAGGGAAGTTCCCAATCTGGTGGCTGCATGATGGGAGAGGTAGTAAGCTTCTTCCTCAATTCCTCAAATGCCTCTTTGCAAGGCTGGTCAAACATAAACTCTACATCCTTTTGGAGAAGCTTGGACAATGGCAGTGCAATATTGCTAAAATCCTAGATGAATCTCCTATAAAAACCTGCATGTCCAAAAAAAGAAAGCACTTCTCGCACAAAAGAAAGGTAGGTAGAGAAGTAATAACATTAACCTTGGCTTTATTGATAAGTGCCCTAATTCAGTTAAAATCATGTTTTAAATAAAGGCACTTATCCTTTGATTTCATAAGCTTTTATCATAAATTTACCCTAAACCTAGTTAAATAGCTCCTATTGCTTGTATACATGTCATTCGTCATATTTCGGAAGATTAATCCAACATGTTTTGTATTTTGATAGATTCTGAGGATTTCCGGGGCTTCCGAAAACAAAAAGCAAGCAAATAGGGATCATAAAGCAAACCTGGGAGGTGCATCAAGCAAAACAGGCCCAAGGCCCAAAAAGAATTCTCCAGAAGGTGCATTTAACTCACCCAGGCGAGTGACATAGGCATAATCTGCTCGCCTGGGCGAGTGGACTTAATATTTTATTGGAACCCTAACCTAGGATAAGAAATTCCTTACCTTACCTAAGGTTAGGAGAGCAAAAAGGGAAATATTTTGTTGATGGAAACTTTTTGGGTAATTCATGCTATGAAAAAGACTTTTAAATGTGGCTACATGCTACTCATGTGATTAAAAAAAGAGAAAGAAGAAAGAAAAAGAAAAAGGAAACAAATTCCTTGTGTTTAAAGTATTGTACAAAGTATTTGGGTGAAATGGAAAAATTGATATCTTGGAAGAAAAAGGAAGAAATAGGAAGTGATAATCTAATTGTTTTATCTTTACTTGCTCTCCTATTCTCGAGGTCTTTTTTGAATATCCAGAAAAACCAAGATTTCTTTCAAAGCCAAGCCCAACCCTAAAAGCCCTACTGATCCATGATAAGTATGTATTTTGATTTGATGGGAAATGAATTGCAAAATTAATCTATAAGGTATCAGTGTTGGAATTGAGACTAAACACTTACCTGTGAGAATTAAACACCTTTGAGAGGTTTTTCTCTGTTTGAATCAATCACATGTTTCCTTTGATGTTCTTTAGAAATGAAATGTGAATTGATCTTAATCTCATTTTGGTTTTGAGAATTTCATCTTTTGTTTCAAATTCTTGAGGTTGACTAATTTAAAATATGTTCTGATCACTTTGAAAGGTTGATTCTTTACAAAGCATGTTCATCCCCTATATTCCTATTAATTATAGTGTTAGTTACTTTGCTTGAGGACAAGCAAGATTCTAGGTTAGGGGGTGTGATAAGTGCCCTAATTCAGTTAAAATCATGTTTTAAATAAAGGCACTTATCCTTTGATTTCATAAGCTTTTATCATAAATTTACCCTAAACGTAGTTAAATAGCTCCTATTGCTTGTATACATGTCATTCGTCATATTTCGGAAGATTAATCCAACATGTTTTCTATTTTGATAGATTCCGAGGATTTCCGGGCTTCTGAAAACAAAAAGCAAGCAAATAGGGATCATAAAGCAAACCTGGGAGGTGCATCAAGCAAAACAGGCCCAAGGCCCAAAAAGAATTCTCCAGAAGGTGCATTTAACTCAGCCAGGCGAGTGAAATAGGCATAATCTGCTCGCTGGGCGAGTGGACTTCAGCAAGTGGCCTCCAACTGGGCCAAGTGGATCAACAAGTTGGGTCTTAACTCGTCGGGGCGACTAGAACACACATAAAATGGTCGCTTGGGGACCAAACTCGACCAGGCCAGCCCCTATAAATACCCAAGCACCCCCCAAGGCCAAACACATTCCTCTCAACCTCCATTCTTCTCCTCCTTGCTTCTTCTAAGCTTTTTTATTTTATTTAGGTTCTTAAATATTAGTAAGTAGGTAGGTTAGGAAAGTGAGAGAAGTGAGATTTAGTGTGGAGACTCTGTCGGAAAGAAGCGGTGATGGGGCCCTTCATCAATTCTTCTCTTAAGGAGGTTCTCTCCATGCTTGGTTAGTTTCTCTTAAGGATTGGATGTAATCTTCTACTTTTAAGTATCTCTTTTAATATTTATTTATGCAAAAGTCTTTTCTATTTATTATTGGTAGTTTTATTCCATTCTTAATGCTTGATTCTACTTGATCACTAGTTTCATGAAATTGGATTCTAAGTTTAACTGGAAAGTACTCTTACGATTTGAACTGAATAATTTTACTCTTTACGTTACGTTGCTAGGAATAGAGCATAACGTTTAGATTGCAAATAGCACGCGATTATGGTTGTAATGCTGGGTTATTTACTTCGTATGCGAGGGATCGATATTCGGTAAATATCCTTAGAACTCGATTGCGAGGGATCGATTCGAGGTTAATTGATGTGTGCATCAGTAATAATAGAAAATGATTTATACATGGTAATATTAATTGGATACCGAGGTATGAATGATGAAACTCAATCCTACGCTTTTCTTGAATTAATTAGTTTCCGTACTTTTTAATTATTTTTCGTTATTTCCGTAAAACCATCAAAACTTTGACCATGCTCGTTGTACATAACTATTAAACTGTTAAGTTTTATTTGGATAAAATGAGTAGCACAAGTCCCTGTGGAGACGAACTTTTATAAATTTTGTAACTTACAACGACAATTGGTACGCTTGCCAAAAGTCTAACACTTATCGACCTCAATACCTCTACCAGAGACCAAATGCCCTAAGACTATACCTTTATGTACAATAAAATGACATTTCTTAAAGTTAAGAACAAGGTTAGTCCCAATACATCGGTCAAGAACTCTAGAGAAACTATCTAAACATGCATCAACAAATGAACCATAAACAGTGAAATCATCCATAAAGACCTCCATGCAACTCTCTAATAAATCAACAAAGATACTCACCATGCACCTTTGGAAGGTAGCAAGTGAGTTGCATAGGCCAAAAGGCATCCTAGTGTAGGCAAATGTGCCAAATGGACAGGTGAATTTGGTCTTGTGTTGGTCCTCTTGTGCAATATGAATCTGCATGTAACGTGAAAAACCATCAAGAAAGAAATAATGTGATTTACCTGCCAACCTCTCCAGAACCTGGTCAATGAAGGGGAAAGGGAAATGATCCTTGCGAGTTTCCTGGTTAAGTCTCCTGTAGTCAATGCAAACTCGCCAACTATTGGCTACTCTAGCCGGAATCAACTCATTATCTTGGTTTTCACAACAGTGTT
Source organism: Glycine latifolia (assembly GCA_013407115.1). NCBI lineage: Eukaryota > Viridiplantae > Streptophyta > Magnoliopsida > Fabales > Fabaceae > Glycine > Glycine latifolia. Next base: position 14,214 of record QARZ01040403.1, read on the forward strand.
ACTCGACTTCTTAGGGACCACTTGGACAGGTGAAACCCAAGTGTTATCTGAAATGGGATAGATGATCCCTGTAGCTAGTAACTTCATCACTTCCTTATTCACCACATCAAGAATAATGGGATTCAGCCTCCTCTGTGGCTACCTCGCCGGCCTTGAATCATCCTCCAAGAGTATCCGATGCATGCAAATGGAAGGATTTATTCCAAGAAGGTCAGCAAGTGTCCATCCAATGGCCTTTTTGTGGCCTCTCAAAACATGCAGCAACTTCTCTTCATGCTCAAGTGACAGGCTGCTAGATTTGATGACTAGAAGCTTCTGAGCATCATCTAAGTATGCATATCTAAGGTGCTTCGGTAGTGACTTCAGCTCCAAGGAAGGTAGCTGAATGGTGGAAGGCAAGGAAAGATTGGTGGTTGAGGGAAGGGAGGTAAGAGAATCAACACTTGTATCTATACCTGTGACATAATCAGAGTGAAGTGCAAAGGAAATCTCTGCACAAATACTACACACAATAGCATAATCATCATCATAAGTACAATTGCAAGAACCAATATCAAAATCAAAAAAATCAGAAAATTCAGAAAGTAAATCTACACTATCTACTGCAACATCAATGATATCAACAAGATAGAATGCTTCTCTATAGGATATCTCATGGCCTAAAAAATGTTGAACTGGACAATGTCATCACCAAACTCCATGGAAAGAGTTCCTGCATGCACATCAATTTTGGTCCTAGCTATCATCAAAATTGGTCTCCCTAGGATCAATGTGGAACCATGGCTGGAAGACTCGTTCTCCACATCCAAAATGTAAAAATCTGCAGGAAAAATCAAATCATTAACTCGCACCAGCACATCTTTAATAAGTCCAAGTGGAAGCACAACACTCTTGTTGGCTAAGTGAATGACAACACCAGTGGGTTTCAAATCACCAAGAAGTAGTGATCTGTAAAATGATGTGGGCATGACATTAATTGAGGTTCCAAGGTCAAGCATGGCATATGTAAAAGTACAATCTCCAATGGTGCAAGGGATAGTGAAAATGTCAGGATGTTTACACTTCTGTGGCAAGGTGGATAGTGGGATGGTAGCACCAGTTTTGCCCTGTATAAGTGCAGAAATATTTCTGTCCATCTTTACTTGCTCATTTCTCTTCAGCTTCCTCTTATGGGTGCACAAATCCTTCAAGAACTTTGCATATTTTGGAATCTGTTTGATGGCATCCAAGAGGGGAATGTTGAATTCCACTCTCCTGAAAGTCTCAAGCATATAAGAATCAAGCTCCACTTTTTTTGTAGGAATGGATCTAGAAGGAAAAGGTAGAGGAATCTACTTGGGTGCAGAATCTATTTTGGCACCATCATCAATTTTTTTACCAGCACTTGTTGCATTTGGAAGCTCCGTACACTCCTCAAGGTAATAGCACTCACATTCTTTGGATTAATAACTAGTTATGCTGGAATGTTGCCAGAACCTTGTTGTTGCATTTGGTTGACAGTTGTAGTTAACTGTCCAATCTTAGTCTGTAGGTCTTGGATGGTAGCACTGACATTTTGTTGAAATTGAATGTTGGTGGTTACCATTTGCTTCATCAGGTCCTCTAAGGAAGGTCCAGAACTGCTCTGCACAGGTTGTGCAGGTGTAGGTGCAAGCTACTGGAATTGTGGTTGTTGTCTAAATGAGGGAGGTTGGTATTTGCTATTGGAGGGTTGATATTGCTATTATTAAGGTCTGAATGGATGTTGTTGTTGTGTTTGCTGTTGTGGTGGTGGATTAGGACCATACCTCAAATTCGGGTGATCTCTCCAACCAGGATTATAAGTGTTGGAGTAAGGATTATATTGTTGTTAAAGTCTGAATGATTGTCTAAGTTGTATGGCAGAAACTTCAACAGCTTGTTTGTTGGAGTGTAGGACATGATTCTGTTGGATGATCAGGTGCGCAGTAGATACCACACAGCCTTGGTTGGTTGGCTGTCATCACATTTTGCTGTTTACCAAAGGCAAGTTGTCTCACAAGGGATGTTAATTATGTCAGTTCATTCTCCAACCTCTGGTTATCAACAACCATAAAAACAGAAACTTCTTGCAGATAATTGGTTGCTATGTTAGAAGTCAACTGTATTGCAGCAAGAGGAATCTTGTCCATCAAAGCGCCTCCACTGGCTGCATCAATCATAGTCCTGTCCATCAACATCAAGCCTTCATAAAAATACTGGATCAATTACTCACTGATTTGATGGTGAGGACAGGTAGCACACAACTTGTTGAATCTCTCCCAGTACTCATATAATGTCTCTCCAGCTAGCTGCCTTATACCACAAATTTCTTTTCGGATGGATGTTGTTCTGGATGCAGGGAAGAATTTCTCCAAAAATCTTCTCTTCATATCCGTCCAAGTGTTGATAGGATTTGGTTGAAGGTACAACTAGTCCTTAGCCACACCATCCAGAGAGAATGGAAATGCCTTCATCTTGACATAATCCTCATGAGTGTCATGTGGTCGCATGGTGGAACACACTACATGAAACTCCTTAAGATGCTTGTGTGGATCTTCACCTGCAAGACCATGAAGCTTTGGAAGCAAATGGATCAGTCTAGATTTTAGCTCATAACTAACCTCAGTCTCAGGATGTTGAATACACCAAGGTTGATAAACAACATCATGTGTAACCAATTCCTTAAGAGTTAGGTTGTTATCAACCATTGTATCAACAAAAATTTCAGAATTAGAAATAGACTCAGAAACAAAAGACTTTGAAGACACTATACTACTATCTAAAACTACAATATCAAATTCATCAAGATTACTATTATTTCTGTTCAATCTGTGAAATGTCCTATCTATCTCAGGATCATATGAATGCAAGTCACTTGATTGGGACCTAGTCATGCATAGTTCAACTCATCAGAGACAAAAATCACAGAAATAACAGAAGTAATAGACAACTACTCTACCAGAACACTATTCATAATATTTTCTAAATCTATATTAAAAAAATGCAAAATTGACCTATTTTTTTTTTAAAATTCAAAAGCACCACAGTAAATGACTAAAAATTAATTTTTTTGAGTTTTGAATATTTTTTTATCTATGTCTATCTTCTTCTATCTATACCTATCTTCTATCTATTATCTAGAAACAAATTTTTGAATTTTTGAATTATTATTTATATCTATCTATCTTCTATCTTTTATCTATTTTCTATCTATATTTATCTTTTATCTATTATCTAGAAAAAAAATGTTGAACTTTTGAATTTTTGATTTTTTGATTTTTTTTTCTATATTTATCTATATCTATCTTCTATCTATTATCTAGAAACAAATTTTTGGTTTATTTTTTTTATTATCTATAGTTACCTTTTATCTATATCTATCTATCTTCTATCTATTGTCTATAAATAAATTTTTGAATTTTTTTCTTTATCTATCTATATATATCTTCTATCTATTATATAGAAACAAATTTTTGAATTTTTGAATTTTCTTTTTGTAGACTGATGGAATTATACTATACTATTATCTAATTATGAGTGGATTAAAGTTGGCACACAATGAACTGAGTCCCCGGCAACGGCGCCCGTTTTCATAATGACTATCAAATCGCTACAAAACAAATAAAACTAAGATAATTCTGTAGCACAGGATTAACCTAGGTCAACTCAGAGACACGATCAATTTGATTTCAACTTCAATTCACTAATAAACAATAAGGGGCTTTTAATCGAACATTTTATAGGTAATGAATAAAAATTGCAGAAACACAAACAAAAATTGAAGAAAAATGCAGAAACTAACAAAATTGATAAAAGTTGTTGTAAAACAGATTCAAGAATATCAATCAAATTCACTAAAGCAAGCAACACAAGTTATCATAGTTCTCATATAATGATCATATTATGAAGGTTCATTCAATATCATTAGAAGCAGTTCAATCGAATTAACTCCTAAATCAATTGAAATCACAAATTGGATTGAAATATCATCCAAACAATCTATGATTAAAATTCCAAATTAGGAAATAAATCTATAACCTAATTCATTTTCAATCCAAAACATATTCATAATCATGAAAATTGAAAAGAGGATTGAAGAAGAAGATGAACATTCACATAGAAATTAGAATACCAAATCAGAACTCAAATTTTCCTTGCTTGGAGTGGATCCTTAGATTGATTGATTATTTAGCCTTCCATGATCATCATCAATGTAAGAGCCACAAAATTTGTATGAGAAAATAAAAGAACAGAGATGAAAGGAAGAAGAAAAATAAAGAACAATGAAGAACAGTTCAGAGAAAAAGAGAGAGAACTTTTTAATTCTGAAAACTTCTTAAAGAAACTACAAATTCTGTTTGTGCTCAAATGAAGTGTATTTCTTCACTAACTAATGTTGAGTTTAAAGGAAGCTGCAAGAGGAATTGAACCAAGGTTGAAGACTTGATTATATTTTAGCTTTTTACATGCCAAATCATTTTGAAGGCATTGGTAATTTGTTTAAGTGGTTCAAGTTAAATGCCTTGTGATATTTCATTAGTATGTGCATTCTCATGATCATGCATACATGGTTTTTAAGTTTCAAAGAAATTAAAAGGTTTTACAAGAAGTTAAGTTCTCAAAGGCTAAGTTTTTTAAAAAGAAAATCTTACTGCTTTAATCGATTACACAATCAATTTAATCGATTAAAGACATTCAAATTTTTTTGGAAAAGCCTTGAAGAACAGTTTAATCGATTACTGGTTTCTTGTAATCAATTACATAGTGTTTTATGAAAAACCATGCATCATTGGTTTAATCGATTACCTCCTTTTGTAATCGATTATCTGAATTCATGTTTCATGATGTTGTTCTAATTTAATCGATTACTGAACGGTTTAATCGATTATTATGTTCATGAAACCATTTCCAGAAATCTGATGAACAGTTTAATCGATTATCTAGTTACTTTAATTGATTACATATGGTAATTTAATTGATTACACTAGCAGATTAATCGATGATTGTCAGTTAAATCTATTTTATATAAAGCTTGGTGAGTCTTTTTCTTATAAATAGACATTTGAATTATTTACTCTGTACAAGAGTGACTTACCCAAAAAGTTTCTGAGCTTTCATAAATGCCCAAATTACTGTTTTACTCTGAGTTCAAACAACATCTTGTGTGATCAAGATTTCTGAGTTTTTTAGAGAAGATGTTTTAAAGAAAGAAGGTTTTCAAGATTGTGATTCTGAGCTATTATTCTTTACAACCTAAAGAGTATGGTAATCTCATTTCATTTCATTCATTCATACATGAAAGATCTCAGGTTGTGTTTATCTTGAACCTATCTTTTTAGATGTTCTAACAATTTTTTATTGTATTGAGATATATCATTTGTTTCTTTTCAAGCATGCTAGAGTAGGGTTGTCTAGGGTTGAGATTCTAAGTAGGGTTCTCAGTATCTTGTGATTTGTATTCTAATAGGATTTTAGAATCAGTATCTTTGTCTTGTAATATGCTTGTAAAAGATCTTTGATATAGTAATTACTCTAACCTAGTGTGGGTTGGAAGCAACTGGATGTAGCCTCCAAGGTTGAGAGGTGAACCAGTATAATTGCTTTGTGTTCTGTTTAGATTTCTGTATGTTTCATTACATGTCTTTGTGAAGTCAAGTATTATTATCAAAGAAATATTTTTCTATCATTGCTTTCATAACTAAGGTTGATCTTGGGTGAAGAAAGATTTTTGGATTTGATAAAGGTGAACTTGTGATACGATCCTAAGTTTTAATTCCGTAATTTGTTTTAGAAAGTTTTAAATTTCTAGTTTGAACCAATTCACCCCCCCTCTTGGTTCATTTGCAGTGTATTCATAGTATTTTTAACTAATTGCACTAAAATATAGTGAGTGAGTTAGTAGGAAAGGATGGGCCATGATTAGGCCCATCTAATCTAACTAATTACTAATTATACCAATTCGCAGCCCAAAACTCGAGTGTAGGGGTTCTGACTTCCAAGCCTAAAATGACCCTCAAAATGACAGAATTGGCCTCGACTTATCTCTGACAAAATTGTAGATCTTTTCCTTATCTTTCTAGGGACTACTAATATGCACATTTGGAGTTATGTAGAACTCTCTAGGTCCTGTATAAGGAAGATAGGTCAAGTAAGCTGAAAAAATATGAAAATAAGCAACAATTATCAATTAAGCTCATTTGTTTGCCTAAGACAAAAATTGAGTTAGAATGAGAAAATAAAATTCCAAAAGAAGTCAAATAAGCTAAGAAGAATAGAAAAATATTAAACTAAAAACACTCAATCACTTCTCACTTCAAAAGGCTTTTGAAAATCTATGAAAATTTCGTTGTATAATGATCTATCTATTTCAAAAGAACCAACAACTTTTTATAGAAAATTGTAGTAACTGAATGTAATCAATTAAATCGTCCACGTAATCGATTAATTCTACTTGTGTAATCGATTAATAATATATTTAATCGATTAAAGTGCTCTTGAACTTTCTGGAAAAGATACATGAGCAAAGTAATCAATTAATTTGCCATGTAATCGATTAACACAAGAAGACTTATTATGTGTTTGTACAATGTAATCGATTACATAATAGTTGTAATCGATTAATTCGTTCCTCATGGATCAAGTAATAGATTACCATATTCTGGTAATCGATTAAGGCAGTGCAAAATAGTTTTTCCAAAACTTAAACCATGAGCACTTGGTTTTTTATGCAATCATGAAAATATAAAGGTTTTTCCACAAAACATGTACTTTTATGAAAACCATGAATGCAAGCTAATGAATGATGTTTATGCAATGCAATGGATCATAGGATGCAACTCTTATACATCTAAAGATTACATATGCCTTCAATTGAATGGCATGTAAAAGCTAAAACTTATCCAAGACTAAGAGCCTCAACATCTTGATCCTCTTCAAGCTCCCCCTGTATCTAACAATCTCCCCCCTTTTTGGCTTGGATCATGCCAAATTTCAATTGAACATATTGATCCTTTGTTTTCTTTTAAGAGATGATTTCCAGGAGCTTATACTTGATATCTGAAATAGAATCAACTTCTTGCCAAGAACAAATGTCAAGTATACTTTGCATAAAAAATTTACATTCATAAGTATTTAGATTGCTCTCCTTATCTTAAGTAATTTCTCATCAGTTTAGATATAAAGGGGAATGCTTAAACAGAGTAATTAGAGCAAAGGTTTAATCATTTTTCTCATTCTTCATTTTGTCCCTTCTTTTAATTGCACATCATCCTTCATATGTATATGTTCATCTTCTTTTAATTGCACATTATCCTTCATATGTATATGTTCATTTTGTTCATTTTTCTCCCCCTTTTGACTTATCAAAGTAAAAAATGTTCCAATTATAATGAAATAAGCAAGGAAGAGATAAACAACATAAAACAAAATTTTATTGAGTGAATGAAAGATGTAGAAACATAGGATAAACATTTAAAGATAGTTGTTGGAAATGAAAGAAGCAAACAACATAGTCGCAAGCAATAAATTACATCCACCAAACTAGAAATAATAAAAATCTTTAAGATTCATCCTAGTCTCTATGTTCTCTAGCCTAGTTGTAATTTCCTCTAAGGAGGAATGAACATCAGCTCTATGTTCATAATGCAGAGCCATCATTGCATCCATCTTTTGAATCATTAGGGATTCAAAAGGAGTCCACTGCTGTTCAGCAGGACCAGCTTCAACATCCTCTTCCTCTTTAGCTCCTTCTGCTTCATCAACACCATCTTGTGGAGCTTGTTCTCTAGCCATCAACCACCCATTTGGGGTTTTCATCAAACCCAACTTGGTGAGGTGCTTTTCAATGATGAGGTTGGTCATGTTTGTGATGTTATCCACAATCTCATTTGACACATCTACTCCAAAATAATCAATGAATCTTGAGATTAATACAACATAAGGGAACCGGTAGCTTATCAACCTCTTAGACTTCATCATTGTCTCCACAATGACTAGAACCCAGTTAATTTGAGTTGCAGTCTTCATCCCATACTATGGTCTGAGCATGATTAGTGGACCTTGGTGTGAGGATGTAGGTGATGTTATAGTGAAAAAGTCTGTCTTCACTAGTCATATTACCAGTCCCTAATATGGTATTTAATCTGACTTGAGGATCCAGCAACACACCTCTATATGTGTCTATCTTATTATATCCACCTACGTCTTTGTCAAACTTTCTTACTCCTTCACAGGAGATCCCAACTACAAAATTCCAAACTTCTTCATCAATCTCCATTGCAACTCCATTCACTTGGGAACGAAGAATGTAACACCCTTCTTATTACTATATTATGCCTAGGTCAAAATACGTAACTAGAAGATGTTAACTTTTCTAATGTAAATTTTTTTAACCAAATCCGATTAAGAAAAACTTGTCTCAATATTTGCAATTTAACTATGTTATGAAAATTACACTTATATAGAGCCTGTTGAGACATGTTGGTCTCTTTAATAAATTACAAACTTAGTAATAACTTGTAAATAATATTTCATACAATAATTATTAATGTCCATATACTACAAAGCATATAGGAAAATACTACAACTCTGCAACATCAAAAGAAATATTCTATTTTGTCTCCAATTTGTAGTTGTTCCTCCTGATTTACCTGTATGGAATGACATGGGAACACACTAAAACAGTGAGAATTCCAAAGAATTCCCAGTAGGTAATAAATGACTCATCATACAGTGTCATCGTCATCATTCTAGCTACTTCGGTTTATTAAGAAAACATGTGAACAATAATAGTTGATTTTAATTTTATAAACATATAATCTGAAGTAGTTTCATTTTATTCACAAACATTTAGAAATAATCTCATACTTCATCAATAGTGCAAGCATAAATCATGACAAGGCATAGCTTTTCTTTAATACCCTAAACTAGACAATGAGCTCATTACTAGACTTAGGTTACTTCTGCAGGGTCGTGCTCAACTCAACTGTATCACCCTTTGGGGTCCCAAAGGGTCGTGCTCAGCTTAACTATATCACCCTTGGGTCAATATGTCTTTCCCACAGGGTCGTGCTCGGCTTAACCGTATCACCCGTTGGGTACCATCAGGGTCGTGCTCAGCTTAACTGTTTCACCCTTCCGGCATTATCTTTCTTTAGTCTTTCCCTCAGGGTTGTGCTCGGCTTAACCGTATCACCCTTTGGGCACCATCAGGGTCGTGCTCAGCTTAACTGTATCACCCTTCAGGTCTTATCTTTTTATCTTTCTTAATGCACATGACATGCACAATGACATGCAAAGCTACTTAACTCATGTCATGCAATTATACCACAAAACATCAAGATTTCATCATCATACAAAACACTTTTCAAGAACATCATAACAACAAGAAAGTCGGGATTGTTGTAGCCGGGATCGTTGTAGCTGGGGTATATCCGGGATGGGATGTAACCTGATTAGTTGTAGCCAGGGTGTATTTGGGATGGGTGTAGCATGGATGGTTGGTATAACCAGGATGAGTTTAACTTAGATGAATATAACATGGATAGGGGTATCCGGGATGGCCGGGATGAGTTAACTTGGATGGTTATGACATAGATAGGGATATCCGTGATGAGTTTAACTTAGATGAATATAACATGGATAGGGGTATCCGGGATGGCCGGGATGAGTTTAACTTGGATGGTTATAACATAGGTAGGATGACCGGGATGAGTTTAACTTAGATGAATATAACATGGATAGGGATATCTGGGATGGCCGAGATGAGTTTAACCTGAATGGTTACAACAGACCTAGTGTATCCGGGATGGCTGGGATGAGTTTATCTTGGAGGGGTGTATCATTAGTTATGTCCGGGTTGGTCGAGTTGAGTTTATCCTGGATGGGTCTATCATAAGTAGTTATGTCCGATTTGGCCGGGGTGAGTTTATCCTGGATGGGTGTATCATAAGTAGTTATGTCCAGGTTGGCCGGGGTGAGTTTTTCCTGAAGGAGTGAATCATTAGTAATGTTCGGGTTGGCCAGGGTGAGTTTATCCTGGAAGGGTGTATCATAAGTAGTTATGTCCGGGTTGGTCGGGGTGTAAGAGGGAATCTGGAATGGTATAACCTGGATAGTTGTGACCGGGTTGTTCGGGCTTCTATATTTTTGTAAATAAGATAATCATCACTTACAACCTTACTATTTCATCATCAAATTTAATATTCAAGCATTTAAACTCCATACCATTCAACCTCTATTTCAAAAAAATTAATATTAACCATCCCTATAGATCATCAAATCATTTCTAAAAATCATCAAGTGTAACTTCCAATATGGTTAATATTTCGACTTATAAATCATCACCTATCCTATGGTTAAAATCAACATTTTCACATCATAAAATATCTTTCAAATAACATAAATTTTTAGGCCTAGATAATAACTACAAATCTACTTTATAAAGCATATAAATTAATCTAAACAAATGCTTAACTAGAGATTGAAGCCTACCCTACCTCAATAGAATCTAGTGTTGGAATGGAATGGATTAAGGTGTTGTCCCTCTTGGAAATCCTTTAAGGAATGGAGTCTTGAAAATAAGAAAATTTGATGTGTAGGGTAGTATAGACAAGCCACGGTTTGTAGGTGTAACGCCCCGTATGCATCTGGTGCATTAACATTGATTTATGGTCGTTAAGCGCAGCAATTATCACAGATAATTAATTCGGAAGCGATAAACAAAATGACATCATCAACCGTCATTAACAACAACTGTACATCATATATGGTGAATTCTCATAATATACAATGTGTATACATAAAAAACTATACAAATCCCTCTGTGGGTACAAAACAATAGGCATAAATCAAAATGTAGAGCTAACATGCTCTCAACCCTATGCCTAAGGTTCTCTCAGAACCTATCCCAGCTCGGGCCTCTTGCCCTGGGATCTCTCAGCAGCTTCCTGAGTCTCACCTGCAAAACATAACCCCCAACAGGGGTGAGATAACAATCTCAGTAAACTTAGGGTCCTTGGAGGTCTTTCCTCCCCCTGGTTCACTTCTATGCATATAATATCAAAATTGGCATTACAAACTAGCCATCACAGCTCTCAAGCCATATCAACACATATACATATGACTCAAGGGTTTATCAGCACCCTTTTTATAAAACACATCACATGTACATGGCACATCTGTATATATATCATTTAACAATGCCTGAGGAAGCTACATCCACCCATGTGGGCACTTTTCTCATCAGGACTTCCTATTATTTGCCTGAGGAAGCTACATCCATCTATATGGGCACATTTCTCATCAGGACTTTCTATATCATTAGCCTGAGGAAGCTACATCCATCTATATTGGCACATTTCTCATCAGGACTTACTCAAACATATATACATTCTATTCTATTCTACT
>QARZ01040404.1:10584-21605 GCA_013407115.1 Glycine latifolia
GCTCAGAAATTTCGAATGGGTATTATTCCACAAAGTTACAAAAACAGCTGAGCAAGGGTTCTATTTATAACAGAAATTTTTAACCGTCAGTAATCGATTAAAACACACTAATAATCGATTAAATTACTTTTGTAATCGATTACATTGTCATAATAATCGATTAATCTGTTCATAGCTTTTCTGGGTTTGAATAACAATCAAAATAATTGATTATCTCGAGCTGTAATCGATTATTACAGTCAAAGCATATTTTTCACAAAGGTTGTTTAATTGATTACAGAACCTGGTAATCGATTAAACCAGTTCTAGTGTATTTTCATAAAGCTTGGATAATCGATTACGAATCCTGGTAATTGATTAAGATAGTGCAGCATTATTTTTCCAAAACAAGGTGTAATCGATTACGAACTTGGGTAATCGATTATGGCGATTCAAGGCTAAAATCAGATGTAAGCATGTAATCAATTACAACTTCAATATAATCGATTAAATAGTTCAACAATGCAGTTTATATAAAAGCGTAGGTCAAATAATCGATTAATTCGACATGGTAATCGATTAAAATGTTCCTGATGATTTTCCAGATCTGATGAAGAACAAAATAATCGATTATACTATTACTGTAATCAATTATTACAGTGAAAAATGTTTTTTCTTAAAACCTTTGAATTATTTAAAACCTTTAGTTGATTTGATAATGCTTTGTGATTTTTGTTGACTTAATTAAGTTGAATATGTAATGAATGAATGCAATGCACTTGGATCACTAGAATTGCTTTTCTCTTACACAATTTAATTCTAAATTGTCTTCAAGTTATCCTTTGCATGTTGAAAGCTCAAAACCAAATCTTGAGTAATTTCTTCTTATTCCTAAAGCAGCTCCCCCTTAATCCAACACATGTCCCTAAATAGAATCCATTTAGGATAGGGAACCTTAGAAGAGTAATATGGGATTATTGCTTTCTGAAAGTTGAGTGTGAGCACAACAAGTTTCTATGTGAGTCGAGTAGAAAGAGATACTGAGGGTTCAAAGATTGGATAGACTCTTAAAAATAATACTTGGGTAGATAGCTTGCAAATGCTTAGAGAATACTAGAATGAAGCATGAAAAGGCTTTTCGAAAGAACGCTCAAGGGAGGCTTGTAGAGGCTAGGAGAATACTGGGCATTGGAGCCTAGGAAGGCTTTAGGAAATAAATAATACCACTATTGGTGCTTATGTTAGTGAGAATCCTACAAGTGTAGGGATTGGATATGACCCATGGTTGTGGGTGAACCAATATAATTCATGTGTGTTTTATCCTTCTTACTGCCTTTGATTAGTTGTTTTTACATCTTTATTTTGAGAAACTTGATTTTAAATAGGGTCATATCTTTGATATAAAATTAATAGAAGTTTTCTCAAACTATTTTTGAAGTCCAGAAGCAACTCCTACTCACATACTTATAGATAAAATCAAATTTTACTTACCCTGAGTCTGACATTTCTTGAGTAGCTTATGAAGCAGTACATGACAATATTTTTGTATGATTTTTATTAGAAAATTAATTTACAAAGTACTACCAAAATATAATGATTGTTGTCAACATAGTTTCTTGGAGTTAAATCTCTTTTATCACTATAGAACTTCAGAAATTGCGTGTTCTTTGTAGAATAAACCATAGTAAGTTAAGTGTCATTATTCAACTCCCTTTCAATGACCTTCTAATACATTTTATCGATGTCTTCAAGGCTTGCACGGTGACGTTTCACTTAACTTTCTCATTGGTGAGAACTCTCAATTGAATTAAATTTTCCGTACGTAGTCACTTTTAAGACATCAACCACCAGCTCTCACACCACTAGTAACGCTTGATTGATGATTGTTCTCACAAACCAAATGTAAAATATTATTTTTTTCAAAAATCAAACACAACGAAAAATTCATACTCATTTTTAATAAATTACATTTGAAAATCCTCTATTACGTTTTTTTAACAAAAAAAATTCCTTATTAATTTTGGATTTCTAATTTAGGTCATTGACATTATCAACGAAAAGTGACCTATTTTTTTTTTTTATCATGTTAATTCCAGTAGTTGATTATTAAATTTCGTTGGAAAACCTGACCCTCATTAGTGAGATTATTTTCTTCCAATTACATTTTTTTATCCACAAAAATCAAATTCAAGATCAAAATCTTATTTAAGGAAATAAAACTTTGTTGGTCAAAAAGTAACCTATGATTTTACTTGCATCCATGTATTTTAATTAATTACTTAATTATTATTAATAATATTAATAAATTAATAATAATTTAAAAAAAAAAAAAAAACTGACACTGTAGCCGGTGATTTCATTCGCTGTTACGTTTTCTCACTCTCCGTAGTCCCCAGTCCGTAGTCCCTAACAACACCTACTAGAGCCTTCATTCATTCTTGTGAGCCATGAACGTACCCTCCACCTTCACCATCACCACTACCACCACCACACCCAACCTCGTGGGGTGCCCCATTCCGTGAGCCATGCCTTCTTCCCCCAAGTCCTACGCCGTCTCCTACGCGCGCCAGCCCACGCGCAGATCCACCCTCTACCTCCTCTCCGCCCTCTTCCTCCTCTTCCTCTTCGGAATCGTTGCTTTCCTCGGCCAGATTCGCGGCAGCCGCTGCGTCAACGCCCACCCCCGATCGGTGCGCGTCGTTTGGGAACACTCCGCCGGCAACGGTGCCGCCGGTAGTGGGGTCGGCGACGGGGACAGGCATAAGGTGATGGGGTTTGTGGGCATTCAAACCGGGTTCCGATCCGGGGGGAGGAGAGAGTCCTTGAGGAAGACGTGGTTCCCCTCTGATCGCCAAGGACTTCAACGGTATTCACTTTCTCTCTTCTAAGTCCCATAATTGAGTCTTTTAGTGTTGTGTGATTAAATTGCAGTTTTAGTCCTGAAGCTTTGGTTTTTAAGTTTTAACTGTACCGAATGACGTCGGAGGATCCATCCATGTAGGCAACCTTAGCTTGTAGGATAAGGCTTTGTTGTTATTGTTCTAGATTGTCCTCTCACTCTTGCATTTATGCAATTTTGGTCTCTATATAATGCCCCTAATTTTTGAGGTCTTGACGGCTCACACTTTACTGCACTTCATGCGGTTACACTTCACTCAACTTCCGCTCAATTTCTCTCAGGATTATTGACAGTTCCCACAAACCAACCCTAAATTTTTCAGATGCTTTGTTCTCACTCATATGCTTTCAATTAACTATGAAATTCTTAAATGATGGGCTACTGAATAGATGCATCTTGTTGGTATAGGTAGTACCAATTAATTCCTTTAAGTCATCCTCAATTGTACAGTGTCACACCTATACAGCCTCTGAATCCCTCTCATTCTGGTGTGATTCGTTCGAGGTGTTACACTCTATATGTTTAGTGATTTAGGTGTCAGAATCTTATCATATGTTAAAATTGGGTCGCTTCGTTTGTCTCACATCTAAGTAGTAATGAAATCTGCTAACATCAACTATCTTTTGCTTAATTAACAACTTGATGTGTAAGTTACTGATGATGTGGAACCAATAAGGTCCATCAAAGTTGGTAGATAGCTAGGTTCTTTAAGCATGCTGACAAGAGTTCGATTCCTGGCCTTGCGTATGGAGAAGACTTTGTTGGAAAAGCAAAACCCACTTTGGTTATCTCTAGCCTCAAGGATTAGAGTCTTATGGCTTTTGGCTATGGAGATACTTTGTTCTTTGCAAAAAAAAAAAAAATTGATGATGTGGAAATAACACTGGACACATCTTAGAATCTTATCATATGTTAAAATTGAGTTACTCCATTAGTCTCACATCTAAATAGTAAAGAAATTCACCAACATCAACTATCTTTTACTTAACTAACAATTTGATGTGTAAGTAACTGATGCTTGGAAACAACACTTGACATATTTAGAGTTTACGTGAGTTTCTTTTACCTCCCTTGTGTACATAGTATTTACCCATTGTT
Organism: Glycine latifolia; assembly: GCA_013407115.1. NCBI lineage: Eukaryota > Viridiplantae > Streptophyta > Magnoliopsida > Fabales > Fabaceae > Glycine > Glycine latifolia. The sequence continues at coordinate 14,561 of QARZ01040404.1, forward strand.
TGAATAGTTTTATAGTGAAAAGAATGATTTTTGACTTGTGTCAGCCTGTTAAGTAAGAGATGGATCATGGATGATATTAGCAAATTTTGTTGCAATTCGATGTTACACTAAAGGAAGGATTCAGTTGTAACATATGATGAAAGTAAGGAACTGAAATTGCTCAATTAGAAGTTTGAGGATTGAGGACCAAAATTGCACAAATGTATAAATAAGGGGACCAAAATTGCATTTAAGTCTTTTATTTTCTAGTCGTAGTGTTTTGAGAAAAGTGAATGATTTTGCTTGTGTTTTGTTTTTCTTTGAGTTTTGATGTGAGAGAAGCTGGGTTTGAGAATGGTGCAAGTTGGTACTGTCATTTTCTAATTGTTGACTGATGCTTGCAGCTTGGAAGAAGCTACTGGGTTGGCTTTTAGGTTTATCATTGGTAGAACAAGTGACAGAGCAAAGATGTCTGCGCTTCAAAAGGAAGTAGCAGAATATGATGATTTCATTTTGTTGGATATACAAGAGGAGTACAGTAAGCTCCCATACAAAACGTGTGTGCTGAGAATGACTAAATTTCTGCACTTTATCAGTAGTGTGTTGCTAAATTGAATATTCATTCATCCTTCACAGATTAGCTTTCTTCAAAGCTGCTTATGCTCTTTTTGACGCTGAATTTTTTGTCAAAGCTGATGATGACATATATTTAAGGCCAGGTGACTAGATCTTTTGATGCTTATTGTGATGAAATACATTGAGGAGCTTCCTTTATGAGATTACAGTTTACAATTCTAATCAAGTTTTTATGCACATATTTTTAATTTATTGTCAGATCGTCTATCATTACTACTGGCTAAAGAACGATCTCATCCTCTGACATACATAGGATGTATGAAAAAGGGACCTGTTTTCACTGATCCAAAACTCAAATGGTTAGTTTTATTTTTGAGTTTAGTTTATCTGAGTTTTTACTTTGATCCTGTATAGAACTATAGATTAATTTTCCCAATTACACACTTTCAGCATGCCACAATTTTACTAAGGAGAAATCAAAAAATATGCCATTAATTATTGCTCCAATGATGGAATAAGATTATAGAACTTTGTCTTTGCTTGATGATGCTCTTTGCCCGAGAAAGAAATATAGATTACTAATGCTGTTTAGTTGTTGGATTTACAAATGAACATTTATTATTGCAAGAGAGAAAATGTAAGTTTGCAACCAGATTTTAGTTTTAAACATACTTATTAGAATATTATGGTTTGCTATTTGAATCATACAATTTTGCTTTCTAGCAATTTGTATCATATAATGAATTGCAAATGATTCTGAACTGTTTGATACATGGATAAATCAATGCAATTCCATATGATAGATACAAACCACACAATTCGACAATTTGTTATTTTTAGTTGTGTTTTCACCATTTCTTTGTGGAAGAAATTGTAAAGGTAGATATATTCAATATATCTACCTTTGGTTTTTAACTGTGCTGAATGGTGTCATGTGATCCATGTAGTCAACCTCACCAAGGCTTTGTTGTTGATAAACAAATGGAACTGAAGAAGCACTACTGAAAGCACCCACCCTATTTGATTATTTTGTTATGCTGTTTTCATTCTTTTGAAATAGGGTTTCACATCATCATTCATTTTATGTACTCTATTTGAATGTTCCATTACTACTCTGGTTTTAGCCTTCTGAAATAGAAGCTTCAATTATGATTTTGTTTTGTGAGAATTATGTCTTGTTTTTTCAATTTCTAGCTTAAAATTATTACACTGAGCTCTATACCTTTATTTATATGATATATTTCAAGTTATTTTTCATCGTATCTTTGAATCTTACGATGTGATATGATTTACGACTAGCTTGGACGTTCATATTTTAATTATGATTTGATAACCTTGTTTTAATCATCTGCGTTAACATGAACCTTTTCAAAAGCAGTTATTAAACAGGGTGCAAATTTCTCAACGATTTTGTTTGTGATTTTTCTTTTTCTCTTGGTTTCCTGTTTTTTTTAGGGAGGGGGTGGGGGGTGTCTAAGAACCAGGTTGCAGAATGAGGCCATAAGTTATTTACAAGACGAAATGCGGGTACTTTTGATCAAAACTTGATTCATGGTGGTTCAGTTCACTGTGGTTGAATCAAATATATAATTTGTTTAAATCACGGAGTTCTATTAAAATGATTGTGGAATTCTAAATGGCATCTTCAACTATTATATGTTTTCATCTTTAATTTTCATTTGACCACAACATATAAAACTTCCTAAATAATAATATCCACCAAAAAAATAAAAAATTTCTTTCTTGAAACTATATATAATATACTTAATATATCTACTCAATTAAAATAAACAAATTGCACAATGTATCACTCTTTTATGGTTTATGATAGAGCCCAATGTTCTGGATTGATCTTTTTTTAACTTAATCTCATTTAATAGTATAAGGCTTGGTTGTTGGATCTTGGATGTAAACTTGATCCCCGAAGTTACTATCATAAAGGACAAAACTGAAACAATTTTACACCTTTTAATGTGACACTTTATTGCCAATTTTGTTTTAGGTCTTAATTATCACCTTTTATTACCCTTATCTTTTTGGGTTGAAAATGCTAATATAGTGTGCTGTGTAGCCTCACCACTATTGTTACATTCTAAGCCTCAACTCGTAGCCAGCATTTTACCTATTTTTGCTTATGGAATACACATCCTGATAAAATCTTGTAGGTATGAGCCATTGTCACATTTGCTTGGAAAGGAGTATTTTCTTCATGCTTACGGTCCTATATATGTTCTTTCTGCTGATGTTGTCCAAAGCTTGGTTGCTCTTAGGAATGACAGGCAAGTTTTCTTACCTCCTTACCTCGCATGTGATCTATTGGGAACCATAACCTTAAATGGACAGTAGGATCACAAATCTCTCATAATCTATGGGGAACCATAGGAATTAATACTTTGATACACTTGTTGATGTTTAAATATAGGACTTTTGCTCTTTTGGGTCGAAACTTGTGCAATTTTATTGTGTTTTCTTTATGCATTGCATAACTGCTTTTTCTGTATCTCATTTCTTGGATTTTTGTATATTTGTGTGCTTGGGTTGTATGATTTCTGTTTCTTATTTTAAATAAAAATAAGGGAGGGTGAGCCCTAGCACAACAGTAAAGTTGTGTCTTGGTGACTTGTTGGTCATGGGTTCGAATCCGGAAACAGTCTCTTTGCATATGCAAGGGTAAAGCTGCGTACAATATCTCTCCCTTGTACCTGCGCATAGCGTGAAGTCTTTGGGCAATGGGGTAAGTAGTTTTTTTTAAAATAAAAATAAAAATAAAATAGGAGTTGAGATATTGCCCTAAATTTTGCCTAGTCCTGTTCAGTTGTCTCACTGGTGCAAATTGCTTGGGAGCAGTGGCGGATCATTGTTAGAGCGGGGGGATGTGGTTGTTTTTAATATTGATAGTTGTATTGCAATTTTACCCCCACCCATCTCTCCCCCCCCCCCAAAAAAAAATATATGAAAATAAATAAATAACTTGAGAGCTATGCTCTTAATATTGTTATCCAGCAATTGCATACTTTGGAGGCTATGAGGTCTTAAATTTTCTCTCATTGTAAAGGGCTGAAGATTACAATGATAAACATGATGATATGGACCGTGTACAAATTCCTACCCCCTTTCCCACTTCAATATAATGTTTTTTGCATTATTTCAGTTTCCGGATGTTCAGCAATGAGGATGTTACCATTGGAGCTTGGATGCTTGCAATGAATGTCAACCATGAGAATAATCATGAACTTTGTTGTACAGACTGTACAGCCACATCTATTGCAGTGTGGGATATTCCGAAGTGTTCAGGTTGGTGTTTCTCTTTGCACCATGATGTTACGGCATCTGTATTTGGGGGTTTGTATTTAAGATATTTCTTGGAAAAACCTTTAAAATACATGAAATTCATGAATTGGGATCCCAAAAAATAATTATTTTCAGGTATTATTGTCTACCTCATGGTGAAAATTGTTTCAAGCTACTCAATGTTGTATCTTTCTGTTCAGCTACGGATGGAGGAGTTTGGATGGGGAAAAGGGAAGGATAATTTTTAATTTCTATATTAATTAAAAAAATGAAATAAGGGATGATTGGAAAGGCTACTTCATAATCTGTCATTTTATTTCCTTCATTTTAATATATTCTCAAATAAGGAATGTTGAGTTAAAATGAAAAATTTCTCTTCCTTCCCCCTTCCCTCCAAAATCATCTCCTAAATAAAGGACATATTTTTGTTAAAAAAACATTTTATTTTGAGATTAGCATGGATGTGCTGATAAAGTTTCTAGCATCAAAATAAATGGTCAAATGTGTAACAGGTATCAGCTGTGTTGGTACAAAAGATTTGAAAACAACCTTACCCATGTTTGAGGCTTGAACATGATCCATAAAATGGGAATCTGTTTTTGCTGAGGTTCTTTTATGTGTAGACTTTTATATCAGTGAATCTTTACAGAGGTTCTTTTATATGCTTCTAGTCAGCATTTAAGTTCTTGTTAATGTATGTGCTTGTGTGTCGGCGTGTCCATATATACACCAAAGAAAAGGATTTTATCTTAACGATCTGGTTGTTGTTTACCTTCAGGCCTATGTAATCCAGAAAAGAAAATGTTGGAACTCCATCAAAAGGGAACCTGCTCTAAGAGCCCAACTCTGGAATCAGATGATGAATAGAATTTGTGGGTATAATACAAAGCCAAGTAAGCTCAGAAGGTAGTGAAGGAGTTGCTACTCTTGTTATTGATTTTTGCTTAGAGATGCTACCACTGCCATTCTTTTGATCTTTCTAATTCTCCTTTCTTCCAGTTACTAGAAGATAGGTGATTGTGTTTTATTTCCTTAGTTTTCATTCCCCTTGTATACTTGGAGAGGTTAGCGTTGGCCTATATGAGGAAGGTTCTTTAGGGAAGGTTTTTTATATACATGAGAGAATAGATCAAGAGATCATTGTTAATTTACTAATTTCCTGATTTTAATGTCATTCTTTCTTGGGGTTATACATATGCGGATTTATGTTGTAATTCTCCAAAAATGGGAGTTTGAATGAGTGTGCACTTCTGCATGTGTCATATTTTACTTCAAGGTTTATGGGTTCATATTATATATTTATCCTTGCCTCTTCAGTTCAAAGATAGGAATCAAATTAAAACCTGAATCAATTTGTATTCTTGTTTTGGGTAGAAAAAATTGCAGTGAAGACATAATAAGATTGAAGATGAAATTAGAGTGTAAGTATCTTTTAAAATATGAACATCTTGCACTGATTATAATCAAGTGAGTATTCTTGTTTTGGGTTGGAAAAATTGCATCGAAGACATATAAGATTGAGATGAAATTAGAGGGTAAGTGAAGTATCTTCTAAAATATGAACATCTTGCACTGATTAAATACACTTGAGAATTGTATGAACTGTGTAAGATTGAAAATAAATAACATCTTTTTTATACTTTAAATCTGGTGGAGTTTTGCAACGTTGCTTGTAATACCAGCTGAATGAATCCTAGGCAAAGTATAAATGTTGATTTAGCTTCAATATAAAATTGATTCAGTATTTCAATTATGCTTTTTTCTTGCTTAGTTGTCACATTTTCTTCCTTAGTACCCATTCATTTTCTGATTTTTTTTCAGTTTATATTCTTTTATAAGCTCTCCACCAACCAACAATAAAAGATAAGCGTAAAGTGGAAAACTATTGGAATCATTCTGTGAACTTCGTAAAGGACTTTTGGTTGCCAAAAGAACTATGATGTATGAAGCAATATAAGCACCGAATATTGTGATGGTCCTGGTGGAATACATCAAAAGCCCTTAATTGTTACGTATCTATAATTGTTGCTTTCATTAAATTCAAGTCCATTTTTTCAGTTAAGCAAAGAATGCGGTGCAGCATATTTATATTACATGAACAAATAGTCAAGAGCTTTAGCACAAGTGCAATTTCGTATTTTTTTGAAGATTACTTGATTTTAGATTGAATCAGCTACACATCACGTTTAATTGAGCTGTCTCCTCTTTATTAACTAAACTTTATTTGCAACAAAAAAAAAAAAGAGCCGCACAAATAATAATAATGTATTTGAACAGTATATTAAATAAAAAATAAGTAGTTAAGTATTTGTTTCAAAATAAATTTTGAATAAATATTAAGTGTCAAATTATTAATAAATAGTTGATAATGGTAGAAACTATAAACACCCTTGTTCGCTTACTGTAGGGACATTCGCTTGAGACAGTAGTCATAACATTTTTTTTATAGAGAAAAGTAGTCACAACATATTGTTAAATAATATATCTTCACCAAATTTTAAAAAAAAATAATATATAGTATAAAGTTGGTAAATAAAACTTGTTTTGGTTCTTGAAAACGTGTCTCCAATAATAACTTTCATAACAAGATAACCTTTTTGTCATGGTAGTGTTAGTGAGACGTAATGGAAATAGTAATATGAAACTTCTTTTTTTTTTTTTTAGTCAGTTATGTGAAACTTTAAATATATACAACATTATTTGTTAAACATATTACATAAAATCCCTCAACGACCCTGTCTTTAAAAACATTGACAAAAGCTAAAATTCCCCTGCAGCTATCCTAAATCCCCCTCCAAATATATGTCTCGATTTTAGTTGTTTTCAGTGCTTGAGTGATGACATTGTTTAAAATCTCTATGTTGTGTATGCTTTTAGTTGGCAACTATTGTTATATGTGTTTCTTTTCGCAGGAATTGAAGTCGAATATCAATAGTTTACTTCTCTAAATAACATATTTTATTATATATATATAAACAAAATCCATACACATTACTCAACATAACATCCAAATAATATAGAATGAGCATTAGGAAAAAAAATGAGACATATATTTGTAGAGAATAGTATTCTTCTATGTCCTTATATGTCACTTTATGTGTTTTAGTTTGTTTTAAAATATTTATCATTTCTAAAAAATAAATAAGTATTTATTATTATTATTATTATTATTATTATTATTATTATTATTATTATTATT
>QARZ01040404.1:35966-53099 GCA_013407115.1 Glycine latifolia
GCGCTTATCTGATTAAGTAATATGTTAATACACCGGATGCATACGGGGTGTTACAGGTAAGCTTTTTGTTCTTGGGAGTGTTTCCCATTGTCTGTGTTCCACCATACTCCGAGGGAGTGATGGTTATTGTATGTATGATGCACGTATATTGAAATTGTGTGTTATTGCTTTTTATTGAAAACATGTATATGATGTACACTGTGATAGTGTTGTGTGATTGATGAGATTCTCTGGCCAGTAGAATGAACTAAATATGGACTTCCCTTAGAGCCAGAGTTACGTGGAACAACTCTAAGTGGTCAATATATGTATATGTAATAAAACCTGAGAGGAATGTACCTGTCGTGGATGATCTTCTCTCGGAAGTGCCATATATGTCCGAGTAAGTCCTTGCAAAATGTACCCATCGTGGATGATCTTTCTCAGGCAAAACAATATATCTATATGTATTGGGAGAATGTACCCGTCGCAGATGATCTTTCTCAGTCCATACCATATATCTATATGTATATGTTGTATCTGTATTGTGATATACATGTGATATGTTTTGAGAGCCGTGATGGCTAGATGATGTGATACAAATTTTAATATTATATGCCATGAAAGTGAACCAGGGGGAGGAAAGACCTCCAAGGACCCTGAGTTTACTGAGATTGTTATCTCACCCCTGTTGGGGATTATATTTTTGCAGGTGACGCTCAGGGAGCGGATGGTGGATCCCAGGGCAAGAGGCCCGTGTAGGGATAGGTTCTGCGTGAACCTTAGACATAGATTTTGAGAGCTTATTAGCTCAATATTTTGATTATGCTTGATGTTTTGTACCCTGAGAGGATTATGCACAGTTTTGTATAGATATTGTACATATTGAAAATTCACCATATATAAGGTTCAGTGGGTGTTGATATTGACGTGTGATGACGTCATTTTTGTTTATCGCTTCCGAATTAATTATCTTTGTTAATTGCTGCGTTAATGGCCATAAATAAATGTTAACAAACCGGATGCATACGGGGTGTTACAAAAGTAGTCACGTATGTTAGGCCATTATAGTAGCTCACTAACCTCTTTAACGTTTTTTTCCATAAAAAAAACCTCTTTTAACTTAAAAAAAAATTAAAGAAGAGGCTAAAATCTAAAATTAAAATAATAAGGAGTATAATTTTCCAGTGAAAATAGAGATTATAAATAGGCAAGTATGTGAAATAAATAGGGGAGATAGTGAATTGCTTTCTTCAAGAAAACGCAATTAATTAACTACTGAAAAATGGTTGAAACTAGGTCATTAATGATACTTAACCTGAAAAGTTGTACAGAAAAACCCTAGCTTTTCATATTTATAATTATGTAAAACTATAACGATCTTGATTTAAAATAAAATAAAATTTTAAGTGAGGGTCAACTTCTTATTTAGAATAAGTAATTTATTCACTTATACAGTTGTATATAGTTGTTTCCGATTTTGGTAAAACAAAATTTTGTAAAACCATTGAACCCATATGTAGATATATGGTATGGTGTGTCATAATTGGAAAATATGAAACACAGTAGGTGAGTAACTTTATGACAATTGTTAAGATTATACTAGGTAGACGTATCAGTGATATTTTTTAGGTTTGTTTGATGTATTAAACAATTTAAATTGGTTAGTTAAACTGAATAGACATATATTAAATAATAATTGTGAAAACACGTGACTTAAAGAATAATGTCTATACAATAAATTATGTTTTCATTTCAAAAATTAAAATATTTTATTTTATTAAATGAAGGATGTGAATTTGAAGAATATTATGAAAATAAATTGGCAAAATCATGTGTTAAGTTGACAATGTGTCAAAACTTAAGTTCATGAACTCCTAATTATAAATGAAAGATAAATATATATTAGCAATCGAATACGTTGAAATGATATCAATTTAAATAATAATATTTGAAAAAAAAAAACGAAATATGATATACTAATATGATAAAAGTTACTGCATAAAAAAATATGATAAAAGTTACAGGAAATTGAGAGAAAGTTATACTTTTAAAAATAAAAATATAAATTTAATATACAAAAGTGTGAATTATTATAATGATGGCATCTCTGATCCTCTAAACGGAATTTGTGGATACCTAAATCAGCAATACTATATTATAACCTGTTAAAGTTTTAAAAAATAAAAGGAGAGACAGGAATGAAAACTGAGATATAATTCTATTGATCATTATATACAGTGCTGTGTGATTGGTTTGTTAAATTCAAATCATATTATGGTTTGAAATTTGTGTATGGGCTCTTGGTCTGTGGTTCAGACAGCGTCACAACCATCAAAATAAAATTTGAAGTAGTTATTTAATTCACATGCAGGAAACAATCTTAGGGTTTATTGGAAAAATTATGAGGATTCAATCAATAATAATATCATTATCATTAAGCCAGAAAATATGATTCAAAATAAATAATTGTCTCCCCTATTTTCATCACATAGCTTGTCCCTACAGAACATAGTCACCTCAAGGTGATCGATTGGCATCAGAGGAGACAGTACGTGCTTTCAGGTCCATTTTCTGAAACAGTTTATATTATTTCATTGTAGGCCCAATAACATATTTTTTAATTTTTTATTTGTTGCTTAAATTATAATATATAAAGTAATTTTTTTTATATTATCTGTTTTTCATTACCTATGAGTAGTTTATTTGTTGCTTTCGTTTGTCGTATAGTAGTTTAACAAATACTATGAGTAGCTTTCATGGTTTCTTAATAGTTTTAAGAAAATTAAAAAATATATTAACGATTATATACTTTAAAATTTAAACGAAAGCATTCAAAGAATAGGTATACTTTTCAATTTATTAATTATTTGCTTATTATCATCTAAAATATAAAAAAATCATGTAAATAGTATTAGATAAAACAATTAAACTTTTTAAGAAATTTTTTATTACTTTCATATATTTTAAATAAATAAAAAATTATGTAAAAATAAAAATAAAAAATAAAATAAAATCGATAGTATTAGATAGATAAATTCAAATTAAATTATTTTTTCATAATATTTTTAATCTATTAATTTTTTATTATAATTTTATAATTTAAAGTTAATTTAAAATATAAAAAAATGAGAAGAGACTAAGAAAAGTGAGAATCTCACTCTTCAAGTCATGTACTCTAATTCATAGATAGAGAGAGAAAGAAAATGTGTTTTTATTAAAATGTTACCAATAGTCCTTAGAAATAATTTTAATCCAAAAATAGCAAACCATATGCTTTTCTCCCCTCTATATAATTTCTACCATGCATGGATGGTATTTATAATTTTGTTCATCCATGGTTAGTATTTTTGACGGTCTTGTTTTAATTAAAGGTATTATTGTTTGTCCTTGGTGACTTATATAATTTTTAGTTTTTGATATTTTACCCTTATGGACACCCTTATGAAGGTAGTATTTTGGAGAATTTAAATCAATGTTCTAAAGACACTCATCATTCGATCCTTTGAAAGTCTTCATTGAGATCATTTGATCCTATTGTTTGCACTTATAGTCTTCTGATCTTAGATTCCTTCGGTTCTTCCTCTCCTACCAGAACCCGCCTTGCCTTGTGTCATTTCACACAGGGACGGATTAACTGTATTAAATGGGGTCGATTTTTTTTAAACATAATTATTTAAATATCTAAATTTTTATAAAATAATTATTTAATAAACAATAAATTTAACAAAAATATGTATTATTAATTTTATATGTAAAACTAGATATATGATCTATTACTAAGAAAATTAAGCAAATATAATTTCAAAAATCTATTTTTCTTATATTTTTTAGTATTTTTTATATACATAAAAGATCTCAAGAAAAGGGAGAGGGGGCTCCTTGCTCCCCTTGGATCCGTCACTGCTTTTCACATTCTGGATTTTCCTCCACATATAAACCCTTTGTCTTGAGAATGACAATTTGCATTCTGTTTCCGTCTGTGACATAAATGTAGTCGTAATAGCAATACTTTTTTTCCTAATTAAGCAATATTTTTTTAATATAAATTACTTAATATTTTAAAAAAGTTTGCATATCACCGTTAAATTGAGAACTTAATAATAAAAATAGAGATGTAAAAAGCTTCAGAATGATTTTTAATTTTTCCTATAATTTATTTCTACAAATTTTTATACTTACTAAATGAAAAAAATTAAATACATTTTATATCGTACGTGAACATATTAAATATACTTACTTTATGATTTATTACTTACTTTAATTTATAAAATAATAAAAGGATATAATAGAAAAGCATAGCATAACTCAATACAAGTTCTCTTTTTTTTTTTTTTTCTGTTTTGTTAGTTTAATTGCCATTGAATGAGTTTGAAAATGAGGAACAAATTCAATCGCATTGATAGGAGTCATCCGAAGTTAACATAGGGAAAAGAATCTTCAGAGAGAGCACTTAATGTCCATGAATTTTAATTCTTCTTTCCAAGTGCTTGGTGTTTGTGGAATAATTCCAGTCATAAGAAGTCCCTTTCACACTCTTATTAGTATTTTTTTCTTCTTCTTTATGTGGCTTATCCATGCTGCATTTTCCAGTACCATGATGATCACTTATCTTCATTCCTAATGGGCATCACGTGCCATTGCAGTGCCTCAATTTCATCAACCTTGAGTTCAAAATCAAAAGGATTGGTGGGAATTAGGGTGAGAACTAAAGAGAGAGGAGTGGTCTATGTATTTTTTCTTTTTTTGATAAATGTATCTATCTTTCTATCTCAACTCCAAATACAAGAATTAATAATGATAGCTGTACACACTGACACACTTTGCTCATTGATCTGCCACTTTTCACTCTTTAGTCTTTACTATTTATATATGCCCAACACAGAATAACCACAGAAGATGGAATCTCTATGAGTAACGACATAAATTCAAAGCATGCAAATAAATCTAGTTGGGGATAAAAACAACGACTAGTGACTGAACACAAGGACCAGAAGAGGACGAAAGAGACCTTCTCTTAGAGAGAAAAACTAGTCAGCCCCATTCTATACTATCCAAGAATCCTATGTAGAAGGGTCTCAATTTTAGCATGAAAAGGGAAGTTACCCACCTCTTCATAATTATTTTGACAAGTGGCATATGCTTACCCTTGACACAAAATCAGTGCACTCCAGGACCAAGTAGAACTCCCAAACGTCTCATAATTAATAACTGAACACTTATCCACTCTTTTAATTTTTCTCAAATGTTAGATAAATATACTAGCTAAGAAAAATTTCACAATCAAAACTAGTTAAGAAAAATAAACATTGAAAAATCATTTTTTAAATTAAATTAGTTGTGTAGAATAATTTTATATTATTATTTAATCATAAATGATTTTGTATAATAAGTATTTTTAAAATTTTATAATAGCTATCATAAAATAATTTTATATTATTATTTAATCATATATTATTATTTTCAAATTAGTTAGTTGTGGAAATTTTTTTACACTACATAGCAATTAAACTCATTGAAAATATACAAATAATTCAGAAAATAATATTTTTATTTAATTATAAAATGCCATATATAATAAATCTGTTAAATTTATAAAATTTATTTTGAAATTTATATAAAAATAATTTTCAATTGATTAATAATATAATTTTTAAGTACTTATATTATTAAATACTTATTTTACAAGAATATTATATATTAAATTCAATATTTAATATGATGTATTTTAAGTTTCATTAGTATTTTTAATAAAAATAACTCTTATTACAAGGCTTAGAGTAGAGTTTTTGAGGAATTTACATATGTTAAACAAGTCATGTTTGGAACTACTCAAAACTGTCACATGAACTCGGTATTCTTAGTAGACCAATGTAGGGGTTAGGATTGTGATGGTGATGATTTATTCATCCCAAGTGCCAAGAGACAGGGGACCAAAAGAAAGGTTTAAGCTCTTTATATCTTCGCTTTATGACAAAGAACAAGACATGAAATCCTTTATATATGTAGGTATGTCAATATCCATTGATTAACTGTAGCAACCCATCATTGTTCCGGACACCCATGATTATACTTCTTTTATATGTACATCAAAATTCGTACGTCAATTTCAATTAGTTAACAATGTACAAGGTTTCTAGTTAACCAAATATTATTCGGTTAAATTAACTAATAATTCACTAATATAACAAATATAACACTCCAGATTCTAGTTTAAAATATTATTTGAAATTTTTTTGTTAATTTTTTATTTTTGAAATAGTGTCAATAAATTAATATATTTTTTAAAACTTGAGTATTTTATTTTTAAAACATACGCGGATAAATTTTATTGTAAAACTGGTGTAAACAAATTCTACCATTATAAAAGTTCATTAAAATGTATAAAAACATATTAACATCATTTCTTAAAGGTCGGTACAATTAAAAAAATTTCGTAACAGACTTACAATAATCATAACCTTTGGAAAGATATGAACCTTGCAATAGAATAATTAAATACAAGCGTGAAATAACATAATCTTCATACATAATAAAAAGTATCACAATATCGTGTCACAGGAAACATAAAATGTAATTACAACCCATAAATGTCTGGAAGTAAGTATAACTTGTAAATCTATAATAATATAACTATCTGAACCTAGGTATACCCAACTCTAAATTAGATACATCCAAAAGAAAACCTAGGTCTTAGAGCAGACATCTACCTAACCCAAAGTATTGAACTGTATCTAAGACGGATCCTTGGAAGGGTAATCTTCATCCTCCTTAGATGAAGGCTCTAATTGCCATAACAACTCTATGTACTCCTCTATCTCCATAAGCATGAGATCATCATGAACTCTTCTGATGTCGGTACCTGAAAGTTGTTGGTTGTAGAGGTGAACCCTCCATTCCTCAAATGCCACAAACAGCACACAAATCATACAACTTACAAAACCATGGCGTGTGTTTTTCTAGGCAAACAACACTCTTGATGCCTTAGCACGCATAACTATCACACTTAACATAAATGACTGAAGCACTTAACTTCACTGACTATCACTCTTGACACAATCAACTACTACATTTGGTATCATTGATAATCACACTAGATACGACTGACTGTCACACTCGACACATAACAAGGCTGAACAATGCCACCAAGCCTCTCAGGTGTTGATAGTCTTACACAACCATATGGATGACAGTTGTGAGTAATTGCCACATATAGGTTGATGTATGTCTAAACCCATTAGACATGAATTTTCCCAAATCTACCTTGCAATGAAGCTCAATCTTCAAGCAAACTTCAAAAACACACAAGTTGTCTAGCATTTCACATGAAACATGTGGCTGTTTGGAAGCTTTAATGGCAGCAATAGAAGATGGAAGAAAGGTTAGAGATGAAGATGGAAGACACCATGGAGAAGCTCTCCAATAAGCCTAGGAAGAATCACCACAATAGCATTGAGAAGCCATTGATAAGACTCAAGAATTTCTTGCACAAGAACAAGAGAGAAACGCTCACACAAATTTCAGATTTGTATTAATGAACAAAAGTTTTTTTACATTCAGTTTTGAGCACCTTATAAAGGCCACGAAATTACAAGCTAATGCACATGAAATGATAATTCAAATGAAGCTTGTAGTGTACACTAAAGGAGCCTAAAGTATAATAACCAAGCTAAAAAAAATTTGAAGAGGTCTCTGGTTCCCAGCGCAAATAGCGCAAGAAACGGCGCTAGTAGCGCCAGAGCAGCGCCAATAGCGCCATAGCGATGTTAGTAGCGCGGGAGATGCGACAGGAGATCAATTTTCTCTAAAACCCGGCACAAATAGCGCCAGAAACAGCGCTAGTAGCGCGGGACGCGCGACAGGGTCACTTAAGTGATCCATTTCTCACTCTCTTCTTCACAAAACACAATCAACCTTGGCAAGCTTCATAACCACTCAACCCTTGACCAACATCCTTCGCATCCAACATGAAAGTTGAACGGAACCACCCACTAAGCTAGATTCCAACCTTAGTTTTCGTTGAAAACCATCAAACGGGGATATCGTTTTCTCCAAGGATCTTCACAAAGTTTCGATTTTGAGGGGGAATGAGGCGTTTCAGGGACGTTCAAGCTTGGAGAAGCCATCCTCTAACCTTCCTTGATGTTTTAGAGGTAAGAAACGCAAGTTTTACCGATTATTTGAGAATTTTTTCTTGAGGAGAATTGTGACCCATTTGAGTTAGAGCTGGAATTAGGCTTGGGTCCTTTAGAAAAATATGCTTAGGAGGTTGTTGTGATGAAGGTTTAACCTTGAAATATAACTTTTATGGATTTTGGAAATTGGGTTATGAGAAATGAATGTGTAGGAAGAATGTTGCTTAAATTGAGGATGTTATGGTATGTATGGACCTTGGTGCTTTCACAAGATATGTTTAAGAGATTATATAAACGGTGAAAAAGTGTTGAAGTAACCATTTTAGCCACCTTGATAATTTTTGAAATGTGGCATGGATAAAACATTAAACTCTTTATATTGGTTTATGAGAGTCTTAGGGAGACTCTAGTGCCTTGGTTAGGCCAAGATAGATCCTATTGGGGGTCTGTAAGTCAGCAATTAGGTGACTAGTCCTTTTAGCTTGGAAAAGAGTAAATAGGGGTTAAAATGGAAAAGAGTAGTGTTTCTTTTCATGCAACGGTTGAGAACCGTTATTGATTGCTTGTATGCCTTTATGTAGGGCGTAATACAGAAGATATTGGTGGTTGTGACCACGAGGCTGGGAGAGCCAGTGTAGCATTTAGAGCAGGTAAGTTCTTTGTTCTTGGGAGTTTTTCCTTGACTGTGTTCCACCATACTTCGAGGGAGTGATAATTATTGTATGTCATGATGCATGTAGTATTGAAATTGTGTGTTACTACCTTTTTATTGAGAACATGTATATGATGTACACTGTGATGATATGTTGTATGATTGATGAGATTCTCTGGCCAGTAGAATAGACTAAATATAAATCCTGAGAGAATGTGCCCTTCAGTGGATGACCTTCTCTTGGAAGTGGTCCTAAGAGAATGTGCCATATATGTTGTGATATACATGTGATGCATTTTATGAGAGCCATGATGGCTAGATTATGTGATGCCAATTTTGATGCTATATGTCATGGAAGTGAACTAGGGGGGAGGAGAGGCCTCCAAGAATCCTGAGTTTACTGAAATTGTATCTCACCCCGTTTGGGGATTATGTTTTGCAGGTGATGCTCAGCGAGAGGATGGTGGATCCCAGGGCCAGAGGCCTGAGTAGGGATATGGTTCTGTGTGAACCTTAGGCATATTATTTTGAGAGCATGTTGGCTCATTGTTTTGTTATGCCTATATTTTGTACCCCTAAGGGGAAGATGCACAGTTGATGTACATTGTTGTATATTTCATGAGAGATATTGATGTATAGAGAGAGGATAGGGTATGGGATACCTTATTTTGTACAGCCATTGTTGAGCTACATTTATTACGATATATGTAGATGGCTTATTTGGTCCTCTAGTTGTATGATGTGAGTGTTTACCATACATAATGCAAAGATAATATTGTTGTTGACGTATGATGACATCATTTTTGTTATTTGCTTCCGAATTAATTATCTTTAATTAATTGTTGCGCTTAACGGTCATCATTGAATGTTAATGAACCGGATGCATACAGGGCGTTACATAAAGCAAGCTTAATGAAGCTTGTGGTGCAAGCTTCTCCTAAGTGACCCTTGGCTGTCCTATTTTGTAAAAGGTGCAGTATTTTTAGCTTCTAAGTGCAGCCAACTAATTTGAAAACAATAGGAATACCCACAATAACCAAGAGGGGGGTGAATTAGTTTAAACTTGACCTTTTAAAAAACTTTTTGTAAAATCAGAGTTAAGGATCTTAATCACTTTTAAACCAAGAATGCTTTTAATCAATCAAACCACTCAGCCCAAGAGATCAATTGCTTAAAACATAACTTGTTGAGTAATGATAATAAAACCAAGAACAAATGAACAAGATAACTAATAGAGATTAAGGAATAGAGAATCAACACAAGAATTTATACTGGTTCACTTCTCAAGAGAAGCTACATCTAGTTTCTTCTAATCAACACTAGATTAGAGTCCCACTATTATAAATTTCAGTTCTTACAAGCTTTACAACAATCACCCTTTATCAAATCTAGATAAAGAATAGAAATCTAAAATCCTATTAGACTCCTAGTGATCAAGAACCAGAGAACACTACTCTGTTCTTCCCTAGAGAACCCTGCTCTAGCATAAGCTTCAAAGAACACTTTACAATAGCTCCCAATATCCAAAACACAAAAAAAAAAACTAAATTACAACCAAAGATTAAAGAGAGAAACAACCTGATGATCCAATGAATATGAATGCATGTAGTTTACCAATTAGAATTGATTCGTAGAAAAGGATTTCAGAACATGCTCTCCAAAACTTCTTTGAAAAACTCTTGCCCAAGAAATCATTCAAAAACCCATGAAGATTAAAGAGTAGGACAATAACTTAGTTAACTCAGAAAATCACTTTGTAACTTTGGGAAGGCTTGTGTATATTCAGAAAATCGAAGTATTCAAGTTCTTAAAAACAGACAGACATTCATTTTATTTATAACAGCTTTTTGTAACTGACTGTAATCGATTACACGCGTCAAATAATCGATTAAAAAGCTTAAGTAATTGATTAAATTGTCACTTAATTGATTAAAGTGTTCATAGCTTCATTCTGGGTTTAACAACGAGCAAAATAATCGACTAAACCGAGTTGTAATCGATTAAAGCAGTGAAGTTCAGAATGAGACAAACTTAGTTTAATCGATTACAATTCATGGTAATCGATTAAAGCAGTGAGGCATGCTTTTCATTTTTACTATGTAGTCGATTAAAGCAGCGAGGCATGCTTTTTATTTTTACTATGTAATCGATTATTGTGGAACTCGGCCAGTAGTATACGAACTCAAGGACCCCGACCTTATAATACGAATCCGGGAAATGAATAGGCTTGTTAGAACCGACAAATATTTGGAGTCTGGCCTCCCTTTTACTACCATCATCAATACAAGAAAATCAGGAACCCGAATGAGTTTTGGAACCCGATATCCCTTCCATTACCACCATTAATATCAGCGAGTTTACACAGATCAGGAACCCGGCTTGTTCATGGAACCCGACATCCTTTCTACCACCATTAATGTTAGCTTGGATACACGAATCAGGAACCCAGCCCAGATTGACTGTAATGTTACTAAATCTTGGAGCTCGGCAAGTGCTATATGAGCTCGACTGTCACCTTTAAACATTTAACAAGTTATATATGAACCCGACTGTTATGAACCCAGCTGTCACGTTGCAATAGTATTGACACAAGTTATATATGAACCCGACTGTCACGTTGCTACAGTATTGACACAAGTTGTATATGAATCCGACGTAACCCGGCACCGGGTTGTACTCTTAAAAAAGACGAAATGTTTAAAAATGTTTTTTACCTTGTGTAATCAATTAGTCCGATGGTATAATCGATTAAAGCAATGAAAACACATTTTTCCAAAAAACATTTTAACCATGACTTATTGATTTGCTTTGATATTTTAATGAGAAACATGTAAGCATGTTAATGATTTATATGTATGCAATGCAAGGATCAAAAGATTGGCCTCTCATACATTTAATTTAAAGTACAATCTTCAAGGCATGTGAAAAGCTCAAAACTTTCTTCTAAGGCACAAGATTCATCTTCTTGTTGCTCCCCCTATATCCAACAATCTCCCCTTTTTTGGCTTTGAACATGGCAAATATTGATTGAACACATGTTTAAATTTTTGAAGTGCTTTGAGGGATGAAGGATGGAAGTCTTGAGCTTGTTATCCTGAAATCAAATCAGCCTCTTTGCCAAGAAAAAGTGTTAAGAGATATGCTTACATAAACTTTGATCATTTTCTTTCATTTAAGTTTGCTCCCCCTTACTTAGGTAACTTCATCAGTTATTAATTTTTCAAAAAAAAAAAAAAAAAACAGAGCAAAACACAAAACAATCATTTTTCCCTATCAATCAATTTCTTTCTCCCCCTATTTGGCTTATCAAAGACAGAAGGTAGCAACGCAAATAAAGAGAAGTAGAATGGAAAGGGAAAAGCATTACATTAATTAGAAAAACAAAGAAATTAGAGTAAAGCAACAATAAAGAAAATAGAAATGAAACCACAAGGAATCTAAGCTAGTTTATCAATATTATTAAGCCTAGCTTCTATGTTTTCTAGCCTAGATAAAGCACAGAGGATTCAAATTTTGGTAGTTATAAATTTCAGGAAAATCTTGCAAATATTGCAGTAACTCCATGAATAATCAATTAATACGTGCTTTAATCGATTATTCCAGTAGGAATATCAGTATTAACAGTAATTATGTAGCACAACTTCAAATTTTGAAAACACATGTGATGATTAGTCAAGTGAGATGCTATGTCAAATAAATAAACATACAACAAGCATGCTAGCAAATGTTAGACTCATCAAGGATACCTAGCATGTTTCTAAGAGTGTAGAATCTATCTCTAGCCAAAGGTTTCGTGAATATGTCAGCCAATTGATTATGAGTATCAATGAAGTCAATTATGATGTTACCCTTTTGGATGTGATCTCTAAGGAAATGATGTCTTATCTCAATGTGTTTGGTCCTTGAGTGCATTATTGGATTCTTGGAAATGTTGATGGCACTTGTGTTGTCACATAGCAGGGGTATTTCTTTTAATTCTACACCAAAATCTTGCAATTGTTGCTTTAACCAAAGGTTTTGAGCATAGCAACTTCCAGTAGAGATGTATTCAGCTTCAGCTATTAATAAAGCAACACAAGATTGCTTTTTGCAATGCCATGATATTAGTGAACTGCCTAGTAGGTGACAAGTTCCACTAGTGCCTTTTCTATCTAGTTTGCACCCTGCAAAGTCAGAATCAGAATATCTAACTAAATTAAGTGATGCACCTTTAGGATACCAAAGACCAACTTTGGTGTTGATTTGAGATATTTTAGGATTTTTTTGACTGCAGTAAGGTGTGATTCTTTGGGATTTGCTTGATATCTTGCACATAAGCACACACTCAACATAATATCTGGTCTACTAGCTATCAAGTACAATAAAGATCCAATCATTCCTCTAAATTTTGACTCATCAATCTTTTTTCCTTTTTCATCTGAATCAAGATAAGTTGATGTAGCCACTGGAGTTGATATTTGCTTTTCTCCATTTCAAACTTTTTGATCACTTCAAGGCAATACTTGGTTTGATTTAGAAATATCCCATTCTTCATTTGCTTCACTTGAAGTCCAAGAAAGAATGTTAATTCTCCCATCATTGACATTTCAAACTCATTCTGCATAGAGATAGAAAATTCTTTGCACAATAATTGATTAGTTGAACCAAAAATTATATCATCAACATATACTTGAACCAATAAGATATCATTGCTTTGCCTTTTGATGAATAAGGTTTTATCAACATGTCTTCTTGTGAAAGATTGTTCGAGCAGAAATTTGCTTAATTTTTCATACCAAGATCTTGGAGCTTGTTTTAAACCATAAAGAGCTTTCTTAAGTTTGAAAACATGGTTTGGATATTTGAAATCAGTAACATCAGGAGGTTGCTCCACATAGATTTCCTCCTCAATATATCCATTTAAGAAAGCACTTTCAACATTCATTTGAAAAAGTTTAAAATCCATTAAACATGCATATGCAAGTAATAATCTAATGGCTTCCAATCTTGCAACTAGTGTAAAGGTTTCCTCATAGTCAATGCCTTCCTCTTGGTTGTAACATTTTGCAACCAATCTAGCTTTGTTTCTGACAATGATTCCACTCTCATCAAGTTTATTTCTAAAAACTCATTTAGTGCCAATAGGCTTGAGAGAAGAATGTCTAGGAACAATTTCCCAAACTTTATTTCTCTTAAATTGATTCAGTTCATCATGCATGGCATGCATCCAATGTTCATCAATTAAGGCTTGATCAATATTCTTAGATTCTATTTGTGAAACAAAAGCCATATTACAACAGAGATTTTTCAATGATGATCTAGTAGATACTCCCTTTGAAACTTCACCGATTATGTTGTCAAGGGAGAGATCTCTTATAGTTCTCCAATCTTTTGGCTCTTGGATTGGTGTTGATTGTTTTGTTTCAACAATTGGTTCTTCCTTTTCTTTATCCATTGATCCATTAAGTTGAATGAACTCTTCCATAGGACCTGCATCAATATCACACTTCTTTTCCTCTTTAGAGGGATTAGATTCATCACAAATAACATGAACTGATTCTTCCATGCATAAGGTTATTTTATTGAAAACTCTATATGCTTTGCTATGTAATGAATATCCAAGGAAGATGGCTTCATCAGCTTTAGCATCAAATTTTCCAAGTGATTCTTTACCATTATTCAAAACAAAACATTTGCAGCCAAATGTTCTTAAATAAGAAATGTTTGATTTTCTACCTTTGTATAGTTCATAAGGAGTTTTCTTTAAAATAGGCCTTATTAGTAATCTATTCAAAGTGTAGCAAACTGTACTTACAGCATCAGCCCAAAAATGTTTAGGCAAATTTGTCTCATTAAGAAGAGTTCTTGCACCTTCTTCAAGGGATCTATTTTTTCCTCTCCACAACATCATTTTGTTGGGGTGTTCTTGGAGCTGAAAAATTGTGGTTAATTCCATTTTCTTCACAGAATTTTTCAAAATATTCATTTTGGAATTCTGCACCATGATCACTTTTTATTGAGATAATTTTGCTTTCTTTTTCATTTTGAGCAAGTTTGGCCAATTTTCTAAAAGCATTGAAAGCATCACTCTTGGATTTCAAAAACAAAGTCCATATGAACCTAGAGTAATCATAAAAAATGACAAGCCCAAAGTAATTACCTCCTAAACTCATAGTTCTAGAATGACCAAATAAATCTATGTGAAGTAATTCAAGGAGTCTTGAGGTAGAAACAACATTTTTACTTTGAAAAGAATTTTTTTGTTTGTTTACCCTTTTGACAAGCATCACATAATTTGTCCTTTTCAAACTTGAGTTTGGGTAAGCCAATAACTAAATCCTTTTTAATCAGCTTGTTCATATGATGCATGTTAATGTGACTTGCCCTTCTATGCCATAGCCAAGATTCATCAATTTTACTTATTAGGCAAGAAGTGTTGTGAAAGAATGCATGATCTATGGGGAGTATATAGATATTACCTTTTCGTTTACCTATATGAATCACCTCACTATTTTGCCCATCACATATCAAGCAGCAATTGTCATTAAATGACACTTTGAATCCTTTATCACAAAGTTGGCTTATACTTAGGAGATTGTGCTTTAAACCTTCCATATAAAGAACATTTCTGATTTTGGTTTTAAACCTGTCTCCTATATTTCCTTCTCCAATTATTTTCCCTTTGTTGTTGTCTCCATAGGTGACAAATCCACCATCTTTAAGAGTCAAATTTATGAGCATTGACATGTCACCGGTCATATGTCTAGAGCATCCACTGTCAAGATACCATAATGATGATCTTGCTCTTAGACATGCCTGCAAAATTCAAATCAATTTACAAAGGAAGGTACCCAATTGAGGTTGGGTCCATAGGGGTTAGCTATTTTCTTTTTCTTTGGTACCCAAATGCATTCTCCATTTGGCACATAGAATCTCTTAGCATAGCATCTTTTAGATGTGTGACCTTTCTTCATACAATAGATACAAATTATGGTTTTTGATGCTCTTTCAAAATAAGTTATGTGATTAAACCTTGGTTTTGAAACAACTTTTTGATATTTCTATTTTGGAGGCACAAACTTGGTTTTTCCATAAGGTTTTGATCCATGTTTGTAACCCAATCCAGAAGTATCTCCAGCATATTTTTGCACACTTAGCATTTTAGCCAAATTGCATTTTCCTTTATAAAGCCTTTTCAAGAGATCAACCAAGTAATTACTTTCTGAAAGTACTACCATATGTTTTTCACCTTGACTTTTTTAAACTCATCAAACTCTTTTTGCAAAGCATTGTATTTGTCAACATTAGATGAAGAAGAATCACATACACATCCATTCATTTTGTAGCTTGAAACAAGTTTTTCATTTTCTTCTTTCAAGTTACAAACTTCAGTTTTCAATTCTGCAATTTTTGTCACATGCCATCTAAGATTTACTTTTAGCCTATTATTGGATTTTGCAAGCTTTTGAGCCTCTTCATGCATTTCTTGAAAAGCATCAACAACTTGATCAAATTCAGAATTTACCTCAGTTTCAGCACTTAAGGATTCATCATCTTCATTAATTGTGGAAGTGAAACACACATTTACTTCTTCATTTTCAGATGATGATTCAGAAGTTGTTGACTCATTGTCTTCCCAAGCTATATAGGCTCTCTTAGGCTTTCCTTCATTCTTTATCTTGTTTTTACCTTGTTGTTTTTTCAAAAAGATAGAGCATTCAAATTTAACGTGGCCAGGCTTACCACATTCAAAGCAAGTGAAGTTGTTGTCACTCTTTTTGTTGTTGTTGTTCTTCATGAACTTTCTGTTCTTGTTTCTTCTCAAGAACTTGCTAAATTTTTTGACAATTAAATTCATGTTGTCCTCTTCATTTTCTTCACTTGAGTCTTCCATCTTTTCAGCCTTTAAGGATGCAGCTTTCAAGGCTATGTTTTTATGTTTCTTATTTGCATCTTCTGTATTGGTTAGTTGAGACATTTCAAGTTCATACTCAAGAAGCTTACCAAAAAGTGCAGCCATGGAAATTTTGGATAGATCTTTTGATTCTTTGATTGTTGTCACCTTTGGTTGCCATGGTCTTGTGAGACACTTCAAGATTTTGATGTTCAATTCTTCAGCATCAAAGATCTTTCCAAGACCAAGAAGATAATTTACTATGTGAGTGAATCTTGTTTGAAGCTTAGATATGTTTTCTGTGGAGTTCATCTTGAACATTTCATACTCATGGATTAAGGCATGCTTCCTTGATATTCTTACTTCATCTGTACCTTCATGAGTTATCTCTAACATCTCCCACATCTCCTTTGTACTTTTGCACCTAACAGTTCTAAAGAATTCATCAGAGGAAAGTGCAGAAGTAATCATATTCTTAGCTTTAAAATCATATT